>VZUA01054547.1:6973-28296 GCA_013401035.1 Horornis vulcanius
AAAAAAAAAAAACAAAAAAAACCCCATTGCATTATGAAATGATGGTACGAAAATTATCCTGTATTTAATGTCTCTGTTGAGACAGCTGCCTTGATTCCTTCTGTAGCAGCTGATGCCTTCTCAAGGAAGGGAATTTCCCCCTTTGCAAAAGGAAGCTTAGCCCTAGCATGAAGGACAGCACAGCCCAAATGTGGACCATGAATGACCAGAGAGCACTGCTTGTAGCCTGCACTATGACTAGTGTGCAGGGGCTGGAAAAAGGCACAAGGACATGATTGCCAACCAAAACTTGTGACTTCTGCCATGCACAGAGTGCCCAGAGAAAATGTCCATTTGTAGAGCTGAAAATCTACCTGGAGACCTCCATCCACAGCCCCTCTTTTGCAAGACAGCACTAACTTTGTCTCTATGTGCATTGCTCTGTTAGGCAAAGGGGTCTGAAAGTCCCCGTAAGCTTCTCAACCACCTTTATGGGGAAGAAGCCACAAGGCAATCTATTTATGGGATAGGTAGGATGTTGTTTTACTCTTTTTTTGACTCTATTAAATTTGAAACTTGAAAAAAATAAAAGAAGAATGTTTGCTAGCTTTATATTAGCAAAGTAAAAAGTACAGTGGAAATGTTTTTTTAAAGGGAACATTGCAAAATAACAGAGATACAATTTTCCGTGGATGATAAGGATGATAGAACCATCCAATGGATTCAGTGTAAAGCAGAACTACAGAGACTATCAGGCCAGTATGAGGACAGGTGAAGCCTGCATGTGCTACAGTCCTGACCTTCTCTGCTCCTGAGGGCTTTATAATCCTTGTTCCTGAGCACTGTGGACTAGCAAATTCTGCTCTTGGAAAGAGTTCCCAAAAAAATTGTCCCAAAGGTTGGCTTTCATGTGTGGTACCAAATGCCAGTGGCTCTAACAATCCTAATGCACAATGTGTACAGTGCTAACACGCATTTCTTTATAACAGGAGAAATGCCCCTAAGAGAGACATTTTGCTTTACAGTTCATAAATGGGACTTAACTTTTTGTGCTTTCTACACACACAAAATGAGGCTTTTTTTGATCTCTATAGCAGATTTGTCTTTAATTTCTGGAATTAGTGGAAAATTGTGATAGTATTTTTTAGAAGGTTAGTTTGAATAGGGGGAGATTAGAATGATTCTTTATTTCGCATTTACTGCCTTTAAGATTTCTCCGAGTGAAGGGCTACCAGCCTGCTGCTCAGTGACTAATAAATTTGATTCATCCTCACTCCCCACAGGGTTATCCTCCTTCTTACTAATGTTTGACATTTTACATTTTAATTAAAATCACCCTCCAAGCAGCAAACCACTAAGAGAGTGACAGATATTCCTACTGCAACAAGATATAAGAAAAAAGGACAATTTGCTAACTGTATCTTCAATAGTGCCTCTCACTTATTTGCTACGTGAGCACCTAATGTGTGTGTGTGTGTGACAAGGCAATGCCTATCTTAATAATCAGGGTGTTTCCAGTGCCTGAAGACACTATCTTTTGATGTCTGCATTCCAGCAGGAGCAACTGGGACTTGGGAGTAGCAGTGCTTGCTTGATGCTATACAAGCATGTATATCCTTCCCTCCTCTTGGGCTGCAAGTTTGTGTAGCCTAAGAGAAGGGAGAAAGGGCAAAAAAGAGCAAAGTAATTCTAAGCTTTCAAAGCAATGGTGGTAAAAATGCTGCAGATTGCCTTATCTGGCTGACAGCTGCTCCAGCCATTGCTGAGGGGCTGGTTTTGTGTGACTTCCCTGCAGAGAGGAGCAGAATGAGGATGACTGGTGGATAAATCTGGTGGACAGGTGTAGAGAGGGTGTTTGTGTGGAGACCTGTATTAGTCAGCACATTAAGACATCACAAGAAGCTGAAGAGCAGGCAGCAAAGCTGGTGTCTGTGGCCGCATGGAGGAGATATTTGGTGGGAAATGAAGCCAGAGGCTGGAGTGCATACGAAAGGTGCACGAAGCTGGAGATCAACATCACAATGTGCTTTGAAGGAAGAGGAGGTGATGCCACTGCAAAGGATCAATATCCCTTGCAGAGGTGAGTCTGTAGTCCTCAAGAGGGGAAGTAACAAATGCTTTGATCATTAGAACAGAAAAAAGGAAGACCTGAAATAGAGCAATGGGGTTTTTTTTTAAACTGCTCTGTACATGAGCCAGAGAAAGGATAATCCATGGCAGTTCCCTTCTAGTGTACAGAGCTTGATGACAAGATGATGGTAGAGCCAAAGAGACAAGGATGGATGCAGGCAGAGGGACAGAGCAGTGCTGTAAATACATTGAGGAATTGTTGCCTGACTCGATATGGAGAGACAGAGGAGAGAAAGACATTGATCCACTGCCTCAGGAACAAGTGTGAAACCCAGAACAAACACATCTGCTTATGAATCTTATCTACCTTTGACAGAGAGCTCTGGTGAGACATGTCCAGGTGTTCATGACAAACCAATTTTTTTATAGATAGCAGTGGCTGGTTATGTACAATGTAAAAGTTCCATCTTTCCTCATGCCATCTAAGTGGATAAGTTCTGAGAGGGCAGCAACATGGCCTACACCTCACTTGTTTCTAACCCAGTGCAGCATCTTCCTGAGTCTCACTGGTGTCTCTTCCTCCATCTCAAACCCAACAACAAAAAATATTTTTCTTATATGCACCAAGGTTGCTGGTATTTGGAATTTGATTTCAAATTTCTTTAGGAAAAGACAGCATGCAAGAAGATCTCACAAAATCCTGCAGCTTATAGGCATGTCTGAGCCTTTCTGAATTATGATATGAAATCCAAAGGAATAGTGGAGAAATGACAACTCCCTTTCATGTGATATTCTGGGTGCCCTTAGGAGATGAACAGTGGAATATGAGACTTCTGAAGAGAAATACACTGAATGAAGAAGAAGGTGGCTTAGATATACTGGTTCAAATATATGGGGAAAGCGAGAAAGCTGTAAGGCAGACAGCAAGGTTTTGCATTCACAGCTCATTTCTCCTTCCCTTTGGAACAGAAAAGTCAGAGGAACATGGTAGTTCCTCTTGAACAGCTTAAATGATCTGCATTTAAGCATTGCCAAAAACAATCAAGTGGAATGAACTGGTCTTCTGTGACTCCAGGGGGACATTTTTTTTTTTGGTTTGCTGGAATAGCTGCTAGATAAAAAAAACCTCTGTGTCATGTCCTTTTGGAAATAACAGCTTGGTGAATAGAAGTTGCTCTAAGAAATAGTGGTTTTGTCTCCTCATGACTTGGTCCTCAGGAGGCAATTAGCAAAAAATGGTAGAGGTGCCCCCTCGCATTCTGACGTCTCAATTTTATGTGGAGGAGGGTCTTGTGTCAGCCCTGGTAGAATCATCTTGGCTACCTGAGTGCCACGGCTGAGTGTCTTTGTGTGGCTATGATGGAGAGTGTCCTGGCTGCTTTCAGAAGCAAGTTTCTTTGAAAACTGCAAGGGCGTGTGGGTGCTTTTTCAGATTTTTGAGTGCATATATGTATGTGAAAATAGGAAGCAGACACCATGTCTCAGGAAAATGGCTACAAGCTGTACAAATACTTACCCTCCATCAGCCATTCCTCAGATATGTTGAGTCACAGGTTAGTCTACAGAGGCATGTGGAAGAAAAGAAACCCAAGCTAGCTGAACGATCTGAATTTAAAGTGAACTGATTAAATTCCATTAAATCCCTGTGTAGATGTCCTTGTTCAGAATTAAGGTAAAGTAAGATAAGTCTCATAAAGGCCAAGTTAATTCTGAAGGAGAATACGTAAGCAGAGATTTAATGCATTTTTAAATAATCCATTTTAGCAGTTAATTCAGATTAACTGTACTCAGTTTTCCTCTCTGGCAAAGCCCTTCAAGGGAACAAGATATGGAAAAACACCAATCTGAGCAGTGCAATGCTTTTAAACATCCTATGCTGTCGACTACAGATAATTGGTGCTAGAGTACTCCTGGATTGAATGGCTGCATGCAGACCTACCTGTGTTGGTGCTCTCAGGGGGGACAATGGTCTTGGGAAGGACTTGCTAGGACCATACTTGCTTCCAGGAAAGCACTATGAGAAGTGCTGAAGCACACTGGCAAGGCCTTGGGTAACCTGCTGCTACAAGGAATTTTGATCGTAAATGGGATGTCTGTGCTAGCAAAGTGAATACTCCTCACAATGAGTGTGGAGTCAGCTGATACCTGTCTGCCCATAGTTTGTGTGCCAGAGATGCAGTGTGAATCTTAATGGTTTCCCTCCTACCTGGAGTGATGTATTCTTGGGCCAAATTCTGTCTTCATTTTTTGTGTAAACAAAGCATTGCTTAGCCCCATGCAGTCTCTAGTTTAAAAAGTCAAAACCTGGAGTTTAAGCTTTATTATTGATTTTAAAAAATATATTGCAAACAATAGCTTAAAAGGAAATGGGAGATTATGAATAAATAATAAGGTGCATAGGTGTACAGGGAAAATTAATCAGTCCATAAATATAGTTAAGAATTCAGTTTTACAATAAAAAGAAAGAGCATAAAAATGTAGATGACTAAAACAATATGTGTGCGGAGGAATAATAATATACCGTGAATTAAAATACAAAAGTATTGGGGACTAAATTGCTTTTACTACTCTATACATTTTTTTAAAGTACCTAGAGGCCTTCAGGTATGAGTGCTAAAATAAAAATATTATTATTATGGATTTTGGGGGGCAGATGAGTTGGGACTCAAGGATGTCTCCTGTGCCTTAGCTCTATTGCATGTGGTTAAACACATCGGGCCAAATCTATCCCTGGCCTGCTATAAATACTGTTGAAAGCACTTTGGAAAAGTGCATATTAAAGCTATATGTAAAAAAGCACTGAATTTTAAGCAGGCATTTGAGGCCAGGCAAAATCAAAGACATTCTCTCAGGTCAGTTTAGTTTTGGGTGTGGGGAGCAGTTGCTCAGTCACATTGGTCCAGTGAATCTGAAACAACAGCGCGTGAAAAGACATGGTGGCAAAATAATGGCTCCATGTGGGATACATGCTAATGCTAATCACTGGCTAGGCTATTTCTCGGTTTTTACTCATGGATTTTATCCTAATTTTTTTCACTGCTTATTATTCTGCCTCGGTGAACACCAAGGTAACTTTTCACCCTGTTTCACAGGGAAATTTGAGGCCAACATTTTCTGCTGTACTGTGGAGTTCATATAAGGAGACTTTTCATAGAATTACTTGGGTTGAAAATGACTTCTAAGACCATCAAGTCCAACCGTTAACCTAACACTGCCAAGTCCCTTACTAAACCATGTCCCTCAAGGCCACAAATACATGGCTTTAAAAGACCTCAAGGGACTCAATTATTTATCTGGGTAGCCTGTCCCACTGCTTGACAGCTCTTTCTGAGAACTTTTTGCCCCTAAGATTCAATCTAGACCTCTCCTGGAACAACTTGAAGCCATTTCCTCTTGCCCTATTGCTGGCACTTGAGAGCAACCCACAGAAAGAAGCTGGCATGCTGGGGCCTTTGCTCAGCATCTGTGTAAGCAGCTTGTGCAAACATGTAAAGCTGCTGCAGTGTAAACCTTCACACCTGAGTGGAAGAGGATGTGGCACAGGAGTGAGCCATGGCACCCAAATCAGCACTGCCGAGTACTCTGGAGAGAGAAATGGTCAGGGACAGACCTGGAAAGCAGGAGTGGTCATTATGGTCACCAGGGTGACCATAATGAAGCTATCACATAAAAACTCTGGCAAGAGGCTGAGCTTGTCCGGGGCAGGCAGCAGAGTTGGAAGAGGTTGTGCTCCCAGCCTTTTCACTCCATGGAGGATCAGGGAATCACACCTGGCCACTTTGAGGCTTTGTCCTATTTTCGTCCCTTTCATTTATATGCTGTGCTCTGCAGAGAAGGAGAAGGGAGGGCTCAGTCTTGCCTGCCCCTGGTTTGCATCTGTTCTACATCAAGACTTGTCTGTGTGTGAGTCTTAAAATCTGTGTAGTGAGTTAACAGGGTGCATAAATGAAGAGGTATCTGTCTTTTCTAGATGCCCTCAGATGTGTTGACATATAATACTTGCCTTTTGCCTTTTATTTCTATTTCTGGTAGTTGAAAATATCCCACTAGTTGCAATGCAAGCAGCTTGTACCTCATATGTCTTGAGTTTGTTATCCTGCACTTTCCTGTGGGGAGAGGCTCTTGACCTCAGTGCAGAGGCTGCATTTTTATCAGCAAAATGGCTTCAGTGCCCAAACAGTGTGAGGGGCAGCTCAATTTTCTGTTTCCTTTAAAGTATAGGGATCACCCAGGCTAAAAGAATTGAGGTGCTTCCAGAGGCACACAGACATTTCTGTGATGGCTGCTGTGCCTTCTGGGAGGTTTGAGTCCAGTGGGTGATGCCCTGCTGCACTGCTTCAGCAAAAGACGCCTGGCAGAAGTCAGTCCACTCCCAGCAAGATCAAAGAAGAGCTGCCACTGATTTTTAAGGCTGCACGGCTACAGACTAGAGCAGTGTGCAAATCATTCCTACAGATCATGCTTTATTTTGGTTACAAGGGTAAAAATAGGGTTATCCTCTCAGAAAGACAATTTAAGCCCCTCTCATTCTTCAAGCTGAGCAAAGCCCCTTCTTATCATATCCTTTTCTTGATCACTATTTCCTGAACAAAAGTAGGTGAATATGGGGGAGCAGGGCCGTCTGTATTTCGACTATGTAGCAATGTAATATTGTTGAAACTGTGGATCAGCCAATTGAATCAACAGAAGAAAAAAATTACCCAAAATTTCCATGCAAAACTCAGTGACACAAAAAGAGCCACTCTCCATCAGCTTGGGGCCTTTGCATGTCCTCTCTCCAGTGATGCAAGCAATATCATTACTTCCTCCCAGGTTAAAGTGTTCCTAAAAGTGAGGAACAGCAGACAGAGCAAACTGTCCCGCTGACCCATTTTGAATCCTGGCCTCATCTGCACACTGATGTTATGAAAAAGCAGATTCAAATGCAACACTGCTGCCCATGCTGAGGGGTCTCGGATACCTCTGCTCTGCTGCTCCCTGTGATGGAGGAGCCAGGACCGGCAGACTTCAACAGGGTAGCTGACAAGGGCAGCTCAGGCCCTCTGTACTGTGACAGGCTTCTCAAACCCACTGCCTTTACAGAGGGACTTTTCAGCCTGTACAAGCTCTTCCCCTCCATCATTCTCATGGTCATCCTCCAATGGCACAGACATAATGAGCTCACATCTTGGTTTGATTGTTCTAACCCTTTGGTTGTTCCTGGCACTGAAGTCTGTCTTTCTGCTCCTGAGAATGCAAGTGATGTTTTGCCCATTCCATAGGTGGGTTGTGAAGATGTAAAGCACTTTGGGAGAGATAAGTCCTGCAGGTATCCTATTGAGCCTTGTGCCTCACCCTGGGTTTGAAGCATTGAGCTCTACCAGCCACTTTTCCAAGTCAGGAGCCCAAAGCATCTGTGCGGAGTGGGACTGACACACCTTGGGCACGGTGCTGGGCAGATAAATGTGACAAAGGGAGAAGAAAAAGTAATACCACCTCACTTTTTTTCTGTCTCCTTTTTTTCCGGATGGTAGGTTTTGCCCCTTTCCCTGTTGCAGCAGTAATGGAGGGCAGCAGTGGCATGGCCTGGCTGCCTCTGGGGTCATGGCAGCTGCTGTGACAAAGGGGAACGCGGTGGGCTGGCTGGATCAGGGAGTGTGCGTGCATGAGGCAGCAAAAGTTTACATTTGTGAGAGCAAAGTGAAGAAGCGTGGGATTGGAGAACACTGGGTGCTGCCATCATAGCCCCAAGTCTAATGGGTAATAGAGTCATTAATTCTGCTGATTAACTTGGCCTTGGGGTTCATGGAAATGACATCCCCCTCCTTTTTTTTTTTTTTTTTTTCTTCTTTTTCTTTTTTTTTTAAGCTCAAACTGTGGAACGAGGGAGCATAAAAAAACAAGCTAATTAGAGAGAAATCAGGAGAAAAGAAGCAGGGAGAAAAGAGAAGACAGTCTGAGCATTAATGAGACTGATTTGGGAAGAGGATGTGACAAGCTCTTCAAAAGCATTATTGTCAAATGTGTCACTGTTTCATAGACGGCTACTGCTACCTTTGAGCTTCACGCTGATAGTTAATGATTTGAAACTATAAAAAGATTGAAAAGGTAAAAGAGAAAATGGTAGACTCAACTGGATTTTAATGAGAGTCCCCCCCTTCCCACTTTTCTCTTTTTCCATATGAAGCAGCCTTGGAAAGTAGAAAAAAAAAAGTTGTTTTCCTCTGCCTGCTTGCTCTCTCAAGGCAAAAAATGTTTACAAAGGAGAAGGGAGAGTGCAGAGGTCCATCTGTCTCTCTCTGACCACCATCCATCTTCCCTTCCTCAAACCCTCAGCTCTCCCATTCACTGTCAAGCAGTGGTGGGGCTGTGGTTGTGCAGGCAGAGGACTGACAAAAATAAGCTGAGATTGATGGAAGAGACAGCTATAGCTCTTGTTTGTTTTTTTGTGACTTGCTGAGCAGAAGCAGTCTTCACACTGTGAAATGTAACAAAGAAATCTAAAGTGATTACACAGGTTCATTTGTCAGTATCACTGCTCCAGCTATTGCTGTGTGCAACAATGAGATGACAAGGCATTTATTGCTGATGGTTGGTTATTAGCCGCATTATAGGAAACATTAGCACAGTCTAGGATACATAGACCAGGGAGACAATAGCTTTCTGGGCTCCAAACTCAGCAGGGTAGCCTTGTCATTAAATTTGGTGGCACCAATTTAATTTTTTTTTAACAATAAATTGAAAGGAAACTTTGAAAACTAAGTCTGTAACCCTGCATTTACCTTAAGACTGATCAGCACGCTTTCTTTGGATGCTACATTTTGTATCTGAAAAGACGTGCAGCCCCGCAAGGCCAGCAAATCCAAAATATGCAGTGGAAAAGCCTTGCAATATGTGGCCTCTTGGCTGATCCCATCACTACCTTCCAGCCCTGACCTCCAAAATGCCTCTCTGCCACTGGGATGGAACAGGTTCTTCCTCCACCAAGTCGCAAACAAGCATAGAAGGAGAAAAGGCTTCTGTAAACTTTTGTTATGACCTTTGTCTTGCTCTTATCTTTCCCAGATCTATTCATTTTTTTGTTTGTCTTGCCTGGGTCCTTTAGGGTCAGATCTTGGTATCTCTCCCATCCTTGCAAATGGTCCTATAGAAGCCACTGTAAGTCACAGAATTGTGGAATAACCTGGGTTGGAAAAGACCTTAAAGATCATCCAGTTCCAATGGCCCCTCTAGGGGCAGGGACAGTTTCCACTAGACCAGATTGCTCAGAGCCCCAGCCTGGCTTTAAACAACTGGCCTTAAATACTTTCAGGGATAGGGCATCCACATCCTTTGCTGGGCACCCTTTTCCAGTGCCTCACAACCCTAACAGTAAAGAATTTCTTCCTAATATCTCATCTAAAGCTACTCTCAGTTGGAATCCATTCTCCCTTGTCCTGCTACTACTTGCCCTTATAAAAAGTCCCTCTCCGTCTTTCATGTAGGCTCCCTAGGTACTGGAAAGCCACAATTAGTTCATCCTGAAGCCATCTCTTCTCCAGGCTAAAAAGTCTGAATTCTCTCAGGCTTTCCTCATAGGAGACATGCTTCATCCTCCTGATCATTTTAGTGTCAGTAACCTGGACTCTCTCCAACAGGTCCATGTCCTTCCTGTGCTGGGAACCTCAGAGCTGCATGCAGTACTTCAGGTGGGGTCTCATCAGAGAAAAAAAGTCTCTGACACTAAGGGCTGAGTATGTAAAGTAAAGGTTTGGCATGTATGGGACGTGACTGGATGACTGCCATGTTTATTAAGCCATAAAAGAACATGCCTGTTCTGTGGCAAAAGCTGTGTTTGCACAGTGGTGCGAAGCCAGCCCTCAGTTCTGGGGTGAAGTGCCTACTTTTTGTAGCCTTTCAGTACTGAGTTTTGCAGTAAAACTAAAAACTCTGGCTAGTTCTTTTCAAAGAAGGTTTTTTTATTCTATAATTCATTTTCTTATTAACTCTGTCAGTGAGTAATATATTCCCTGTTCCATTTTTTTTCTGACACTCAGCTGCAGTTTATTTTATGCTACCATCAGATTTCCAGAATGCCCCAGATTTTGGCACTGACAGCACTTAAATAAACTGTAACAGTTGTCCTGGGAAAGTTGGAGGTTTTGACAGCTGCATGAGGGATCATGGGACTGCAGCCCATAAAATAACAGTGTAAGGGGAATTACAATGTTTTAAAAACCACTATCACTTGATAACATTGTAAATAGCAACAGGAGCTGTATTTGAACAGATTCAGGCCAAACCCAAGTACCTTTGAATGTAAAAATGAAACTTTGCTGGAATTTCTTCATCACCAGATTTATGTGAATAAGGTGGTTTTTTGTTTTGTTTCGGTTTTTTTTTTTTTTTTAAATAAAATTTATCATAATCTGTGTCCTATATACCGTCTGCCTAGCAGCGAATTTAATCTAAACTGTTCTGGATTCATTGATCAGAGAAGCAACCTGAAAAGATTCTGCCAGACTCAGACCCTTAAGATTCATAAGTCAGGTTGTAAATTTTATAGCATTTTTGAGGTTAAAAAGGTGGTAATTTTTTTCTAAACTGCATTCATCAAATGTGTGCGAGAAAATTAATACTGTCAGGACTCTTACGTTTATTGAGCAAGGTGATTTTGCCCCCCACTAGATACACTTGGGGCCACATCATCTGTCTCTGCCCAGCAATTAATTTTGCCTTGAACTACCCAAACAATACTGTTTCCTGCAATTTCGGCATCACTGTGCCATTCTCTTGTTATTTCTGCTCTTGTGTTAATTTTGTCTTTGCTTCCAACTTCCTGCAGAAATCCTGTGATTTCAGTGAAATCTGAAAATACAGGGAACTGATGGCACTGTAAATTGGTTTCAATTAAAGAATGTGTGCCTGCTGAGCTGGGGGTCCCTTGAAACAAATACCCCTTGTAAGATGGATAGATAGCAACACCTGTGATCCAGGTTTCAAATGAGGAATTTTTGTAAAAAAACCAGAGCAAATAATTTAATTCAACAATAAAAATATTAAACATTAACAACAACGACAGTAATAATAATAGTAGTAATAATATCATGTCACTCCAGACATGAGAGGGTTTGAAAGGGTAGCCATTACGTCTGAATCTATGGTGGCAATTCAGATTCAAATAAGAATAAAATATCTTTTGAGGCCATAAAGCTTGAAACTTGTCACAGAAGAGGCATCTAAACTCTCAGAAAAGAAAGCAATCTCTATTTGAGAGCACACAGGCTTTTCTAACGAGTAGGGTCTGATGAGTCAGCATTTCAGCTACTGAGTTAATGCAGCATTTGGCAGCTAAGCTAGAAAAAAAAGAGTATAAAAAAGCCCTTTGGCATGAACTTTGCTTCTGAGATATATGCAGTGAGTGTATCTCTGAGGAGTGGGAAGGTTTTTGAAGTTATAACAGAGGTTGTTTTAATTTGGGGTAGGCTCATTAAGGAACATGGTTTAAAAACATAGATTTTGTTCCCTCTGGCTGTACACTGTGCTTCACACTAAACTTGGCAAAGACAAAATACAATCCAAGAGAAGGTATCTGTATTGTAAGATAAAATGCTTCAAAGACTGCCTGCTTTGTGGCTGGCTCAGATCAGATAAGGGCTGCATCTATCATACCCTCCTCATGGTGCAAACCAGAGCTAGAGGTATTAAGGGGTATGCTAAGATGATGTGTCAAAATTTAATTTAAATCTGACTTCAGTCAAAAAGGCCAAATCTTTCAGAACATTAGATGTTTAGCAGCAGTTGGTGCCAATGGAGTTTTGTTGCCTGAAAGGGAAATGGTGGAAAATGACATAAAGAAGCAGTTAGCAGCCCTATGTGTTGGTCCCACCTATTGTCACAGCTTCACTCAAGCAGAGGCACACCTTGGTCTTTGTAAAGGCTGAACTGTGTTTCTGCTTGCTCTTCTCACAGTTTCCACATGGAATGTTCAGGCTGGCTTTCAATACAAAATTTATGGAGGAAGGGCAGTGTCTGCTTTTCAACTGAGACTGAAGTGTTACACTATAACTTGGACGTCAGATCCACAAGAATTGGTACACGAGAGAGCAGAAAGTAACTGATGACACACTTAATGGAAATGGATTTTAAAAAAAAGTAAATTGTGCTTTCCTTTGGAGGATGCTAAACTTCCAGAATAAAGTATTGACCAGCTATCCATTACAAACGATGCACAGGTATTTCAGACAAAGGGTTTTATTGTTACAATTAATCATTCATTATTTGTATCATGGCTGACCCTCTGAAGACCTAGTGAAACCAGATCACTGATGAACCAGGCTCAACAAATACTGAGAATTCATAGCTTAAATCCACAAGAGAGACATGAGAAAGAGCTGTCTTATAAAAGCAGCACAGCAAGAGAACACCCAGCCTGGAAACTGCAGCGAGTCCTTGTGGCAGCCCCTGCCTGAGCAGTGTGACTGCTGCCCTGAACTAAGCCTTGATGAGGTTGCAGGACCCAGGTTAAGTTCTCTACCCAGGACTGGGCTGGAAAACATGGTTGAGTGGCTTGGAGGTGGCACAGCAGCCTTTAGCATGGTGCTGTGTGTGTTTGTGCACCCACAGCACATCCACACCTGCAGCCAGCCGGCAGTGCAGGGCATCCCTCCTTCCCATGGGCTGTGTTTACCTTCTCGTGTGCATGTGCAAAAAAACACCAGTGGAGGAAAATCAAAGTAATGAACAAACAGTCAGAGCTGACCCTGAATGTTTGTGGTTGGTAGATTAAAACAAAGCTCATTGCAGCAGTGTTACTCAGGATGACCCTTGGAATTTCACTTTTAAAGGTCAGATGGTGAAAATCACTGCTTTGCAGCTTGTAGGAAGGAGAGTTTAGCTGTAAGGTCACTTTGTTTTCACACTCTCAGAAATGTTACCTCCACCCTTCACAGGGAATGTAAATCAAGTAAAAAACCACCCAGCAGGGTTATCAGGGTAACACTAAATCAACACCAGCTGCAGCTGCTAGGGGTGAATGTAAAATTTACAGTGAGGCATATGTCTATTGTTACTGAGCGATTAGCGGTATTTTCAATTAAAACATGCAAAGACCAAGATGATTTTTATTTTAGTGGTCTAAATAAAAGCAAACTTAGAGGCCAAACTAATCCAGGTTTTTAATTCAGTGTTCATGGTGTCTCTAAATCTGGACCATATTGCAAGCTGGAAGAGAATAGGGAGGAGGGCAAACTTTCCTTTCAGCAGTTTTAAAAAACTGCTGACTAAAATCTGCATTTATCATCTTGCTATTGAAAAGTATAAGTAAAAGGTGAGAGAAAATTGTGTCTGATATGGGATGTTTAGTTGACAGACAGCTCATTGTAACAGATGTGGCTCCTTTTAAATAGCACCGTAAATGAGATCCCAGAAAGACAAGGACAAAGGCTAGGAGAGAGCACTTAGTCTAATTAGACAGAGAAATCCATTTCCGTTTTAACTGAATGCTTCTCTGAATGTGCAGAGATTTCCAAGTTATGAAGCACAAGCAAAGGATGGAGGCTACAGCTATCAGTTCATAATCTGCAAGGCATGGAATAATAATGGTCCTCATTTTTCAAGCACTGATCTTCAGTAGTTTGTTAAACCTGCACATCAACTCCTCACTAAAGCACCCACAGATTAATGGCATGCTAGAGAGCTTTTCATCTGGTGTGTATGCGGGGATAAATTGTAAAGAAAGCAAAGAATGGCCTTAAAATTTGTTCCATTAAAATAAAAAACAACAAAAAACCAACAAAAACCCACAAAGAAAAAGACTGGAAGTCCAGATTTTTACTTATGCCAAACTTATAGGAGAAATAAAAATTAAGACACAGGAAAAAAGACACAGAAATGGTACTATGGTTTCTATAGCAATCAGCACTCCAGACTTGCTGTGCCTTTCTGTGTGTGCTTTATGCTTGCCACAAGATATTTAAGGCAAGACCCCTCTCACCCGACTTCAGCTCTTCCACAGCAAGTCATTCATATATTACTGCCCTTAAAAATGGCAAATGTGCATGAAGCAAAGTCTTCCAGAATCCTCCTACAGTTAACTTTGGGAGAGAGAGGCATCTCCAAAGTTTGTTTTATCTTGTCCAGGGCATGTATCTGAGTCTGGCACCTCTAGAGGGTTAATCTGTCAACCTATTGCCCTGTACTGACTGTAAAGGACAAATGTTTCAGGTTAGCAGATGTGCTTCCAGACAGTTAGGCTGTGATTTTGAGAGAAGCGATTTTGCACTTGTCTCCAGAAAACACTGAAAAATTTTCAACAGAAGTGTGTGCACTTGCTTATGTTTGGTGTTTCTCTGTTCTACCCAAAAAGGACGGGGAGGAATCCAGAAAGGGAAGCTCAAGAAAATGGAGAACATGACTAATTTTGGTTGACTCTTTTTGAGCTGAGCAGGCAGCCAAAATGTAGTGCCTTGGACATTATGTGGAATAACCAGGTATCCAGTTGAATAGTTTTGATGCAACACCTGTGTTTCTCTAAATAAGTAATTTGGCTTTCTTGGAACCTCTGGAATCAAAGGAATGGAAATAGTTTCTCAGCCCTCACCTCTATACCTCTTCTGCCAGCATTTCCCTGACCTCCTGGAGAGCCTTTATTTGCAGGCCTGTTACAGTGCTTATGCAAACCTTGGTTTTGTTGGTGGTTTTGGATATGTTTTTCTGCACCCCACCAATAAGTGGCATGTGCGAACAGGGCAGTAGCAGTGAAGACAGAGAAATGTGGTTTCCAGAGAGTCATGGGAACCCAAAATCTGTGGCCCATCTTTAGTCTGACTGCTGTCATATATTGAAGCCTGAGCTGTAGTGCATTTTCACTGCTCTTGCCCATGCCAGCTGCATTGACCAGGAGGGATATGCTAACATTAGTGAAAGACTAACTAAAAAGTCTGGCAAGAGAGTGAAGTGAGGAGAAATAGAAAGTAATTGTTTTCTCCAAGGGAAAAAGCCTGAACCTTCTTTTCCAGAGCCAGCACCTCTTTAAAAGAGTAGGAGTGGGCGCAGGGAATTATGAGCCCTGCTCCTTCCTACGTCTCCAAATATAGGAAGAATGTCTAGGATAGAAACATAATTTTAGGAAGGATTTGATACTTCTGAACTGTGCTCCTTGCATGTAAAGGAACTTTTCATTAATTTAAAGGGAAAAGCAAAACCTCTTGCCAGTGTGACAACAGCAGCTTTCTAGATGGTCTGAGGAACAGTGCAGTGTCTTAGTAACATATGAGCCAAACAAATACTGGGGTTTTTTTGAGCGTAAGATCTGCCAGAGTCTTGCCAGTGGTGTTTAACAGGCACATTGCTCAACAATTACAGGATGGGTTCTGCAACTGGGATCTGTGCAGGTGCAGGCTCCTGGTTTTCGGCCAGGCAGATTTTGCAATGCCACTGGCTAAATTATTTTAGAAGGAAAACATGATGAAACTGCATTTGCTTCCATGTGTGTGTATCCATAAGTTTATATAAACACACCTTTACGTGTGTGTGTGTGGGCATGTGTGAACACAGATACATGTGTGTTTGAACTCTACATTGACAGTATTTTGAGCAGCATAAAAATCTTGCCAGCATTGCTGGTGATGGATTAATCCCAGTGGACTGAGTTTAGTTTGATGACTCTGAAATGAAATAAAGTCATCCTCAGCCCTGAAGATTAGCAGCACATAAAATGATGAAATAATGGATGTCAGAAACTCAGCAAAGTTTCTTTGTGTTTTCAAATGGCATGGGATAATGTGGGTGCAAAGTATATTGCAAGCACAATCTGGGGATGTGTCAAGATACCAATCTCAGCTGGATATCTCCATGAAAGTGGGCAGGTAGTTGAGCACACAGGGCAGCATTTTCCAGACTTAGGAGCTTGTGGGTTTCATTTGCTTACAAAGCCACAGAATAAGAAATGTACAGAGTTATTTATCTATGATTTTGATCAGAGACAGCCTTAAGTGAGATACTAAGAGAATTAGCTGCGGAATAGATTTTGGTGACAGATGTCCTGCGCTCTGCTGTTATGTAAAAAGCTACCTTACCTTCTCTGTCAGCTGTGATATCTGACTATAATTAGAATAAGTAATATCTGTCAAATAATTGGTTATGCACATTTTGATTAATTTCCTGAGACAACTCCACTCCTGTGCCACTTCTCAATCTCCCTGTGATTTTTAATTTTCTCATTTGGGGAGAATTTTCAGTTAATTAGACTGCAAAATCTTGCAAACAGCTCTGTAAACATATGTGGTAAGATTTGTTTCTTTATACTGGTGAGATCCTGGTATATGTGTTGTATGAGTATATATAATATGAATATATATAATATAAAAGCAATGCATGGTGATCTTAGAAAGCATCCTCTAAATTATATAGCACATTGTTACTGAAAAATGGAAAAACTACGGTAGAGAATTTTTTGTGGAAGTTTAGTTGTGCTATGAAGAAGGACTGTAACAGTCTAGGAGTGCTGTAAGCCTGCTTTGCTGGTTGGTCGTGCTTCAACCAGTTAAGATTGTGAAAGATGTTTTTGGTGAGATGAAATGTTTTGAAATGTGAGGCTTATTCGTCCCGTTGTGGATTTGTAATATATATTTAATTTTCTTAGAAAAGGAGTTTACCTGAAGACTTCCTAGAATCTTGAATTCGGTATATCTTGTCAGACAGTGATGATTAACCTCTTCAAAACGTAAAATCACAAGCAAGAGGACAATACACGCTTTAAGAAAAGGTGTGGTCCCAGGCATGGGACCAGCTGAAAGACAAGGAAAAGGTGTGGAGAAAACCAAGGAAATCAATTCCCAGTCTTCCATAGGGCTAGTGCTTCGATAGCATCTGCGTGCGCTGCATTGGCAGGCGAGCTGCCCGAGAGCTGCAGCCGTCTCCAGCGGATCCAGAGGTGCTGGAGCGCGAGGCTGGCGGCAGATCCGCGCCAGGCGCCCCGCGCCGTGCCCGGCCGCGCTGCCCCAGGCTCCGCCCGGGCAGGAGCGGCAGCGCCAGCCCCGGCACTCCCGCCAGGAGCAGGAGCAGGCACCGGCACGCTGCGATGGCGCTAGCCTAAGAAGCCTCCAGGCCCAGGGCAGGGCTTAGGATGGAGAGGTGCTTTTCTGTGGCTTGGTACAGATAAGAAACCATTCAATATGCAGTACTTCTCTGGAGTAAGGGTAACTGGAGAAGGAGCAGGTTTTATTATCTTTTTCTTTCAGCACTTGCTTTCGGGCACACAGTAGTAACTGCAACCTACCCCAAATGTGCTGTTATATTCAAGCAATAGTGCAATATCTTTATGGAGCACATACTGCTGATTATCTCTCCTTACAAAAATTTTGAATGAGATCCACCTGCATTTTGGCAAAGATGCAGGTCAAACATCTCAAGCATTATATCAAGGCTCATGATGAATTCTTGGGCCTTTTAAAACACTTTGGAGACTTTTACTAATATGAAAGGTGCCAATATTTTTCCATAATATGGCGTAAAAAGACTTGACTTTGATATCACCATTTGATATTAAGCCTCTTCTTAATCCAATCTCTACTTATTTTCTATGAGATTTCATCCTCCTATATGGAGAAGGCAGAGTTTTTACTCCAGAGCTGACCTGGGGATGGAGTCACTGTGACCAAATCTTGCTGAGTATAGGGATTTCCCTGCTGATCTGCGAGTTGTTCAGTATATGGAGCCTGCAGAGGAACCCTGGGACTGACTCAGAGGGCAAGGCAGGTGAGTTTGTTCTTCCTGGGGTGATGAGCAGGGTGCACACCTGTGCACAGGAGGGAACTGCACCAGGATGCTCTCTTCCATGGGCTGTCCTCTGGCTAGAAGATGCGGCAGGCATTGCACTCAACGGTGCTCTTCCTAGCTCCATCTTCCTTTGGGTCCATAGATCTGTGGTGTTGCATTTTTTAGGCACTTTTCAGTGCCTAAAAAGGCAGAGCACCAAGGCTGAAATCCATTCCACATTACTCCTCTGGACCGTTTGGCAAGGCCAGTCCATGTGAGCGTGAAGAAAGTGGACTGGATGGTGCCTCCTGCTGTGCTGTGATAGATAGTGCCATGAAGTGGATGTGATGTGGTTGTTAGGCTGTGGCTCAGTTCAGACTGAGCAGTATTGATTGGTGTTGGTTCAGCGCTTGCTACATATTTTATCAATTGACCTTTGTGACTGTATTCCTGCTTTGCTTCTTTTACTTCTAATTCTCTTTGCCTCCAGTTTTTGTAACTCCTAATCTTCCTATGTTTGATTTCTAATAGCATTTCTTTAGTCTTCTGTTACAGAAAAGCTTTTTTTAGTGAAGCTATACTTTCCTTCCTTTGCTTCCTTTCCCTTTGTTTGCTATTTAAAGTCTTTTTTTTTTTCAAGAAATACACCTGCTCTTCTTGATACATCAATTCCATTAAGAGATTCAGATTCTAAAATATTTTGCCCTCAGCAGAAGAAAGAAGTATAAATGCAGGTGTTTTGCAATAAAGCTCAGGGGTGCAGAAACTGGTTTTATAGCAGATCTTGTCAAAGAGGATTTACAGAACCCGATAACATAATACAGTTCAATAACATAGTGCCTTGGTGAACAGTTCTCCTGGCCATCTGTGGAGCTGCATGGTTACACCAGCTGAAGATCTGGTAGCCTGTTTCCAAGATGTTGTTTGTAAATATGCACTGAAAACCTGAAAGAATAATTGTAGCTAAGTGCATTTAGCTGGGTGCAATTCACTGCAGGTATTAATTCTGGACTTTCACTGAAAGCAAGGAAGACAATGTTGTCTGTTGGGTTGTTTTGGCTCTGGCTGGTAGTAAAACAAGGTAGGCAGCTAAAATATCTTCCTAGATGTATGCAGCTGCCTATATAGCAAAATCAGGTTTGAAACTAAAGAGTTCCTGACTCACAGGAGTGCTCAAAACAAGGGATGTGCTACCTGTCACAGACCTTTAGCACACAGATCTGCCATATCAAATAGACTCGTTGTAAGAAATGCAGCACAGGGAAATAAAAGAAAAAAAAAAAAAAGCAAGTTTGTGCCAGTCAAAAAAGTAAAAGATAAATAATACACTGTTCAGCCACAATGTGATGTGCACAAAATTTACCTCCAGTGAGGGGATGCTGAGAAAGAGGGCCACAGGATTTTCAAACCTTTTTTTAGTTGCAAGAGATATAAAATGTCCAGTAGTAAGCATGAATCCCCACAGATATCAATTAAGATAATTTAAAGATCTCAGATTTATATTCCTGGCTGAAGTTCAGAGTTATCAATTAGAAAATGCTTTCTAAGATCTTATTACAGCCTTTGTGTAGGAGGAAATTTGAAACTTACAGCCCAGAAGAGTGGTGGTTGATAGCAAAAGGGGAAAAGGAATGTCAAAATATGTATTATGGAACTGTGATAAAGTGCCATCTTTTTAGAAATCTTGCCTTGTGAATAGTGCACAAGTGCCTGTTCTCCATCCACTTTCATCCAATGCTTTCTTTAATGACCTGGATCATGGGAGGCTTAGCAAGCCCAAAGCTAAAACAAATCTGAGAAAGACTGCAAGCAAACAAGGAAAGAGTTAGAATTAAAAGCAATTATGAAAAACCGAAGATTTTTCCTAAATATAAGAGGGAATTCCACAGTGCCTGGGGGGGAACAAAAAAATCATTAATTATATAAGGGGTGAGAAACTGTTGCTTTCTTCCAGGAAAGAACTCAGAGCAATGTTGGATCACAAGCCAAGCAGATGTGAGCAATGTCAGCCTGCTGTGAAGAGGAGAAAGTCCACCCTGTGATGCGTAAATAACAAATACATGAAAAGATGCTTCCACTGCTAAAGCTATTCCATGTCCAGTGTCTGGCACTGTGCTTCACAAAAGCCATCGAACACTTGGAGAGGATGAAGCGAAGATTAAGTTATTCAAAAAACATGATCTAAACACATAGCTGAAGAAGAAAAAAGGCAAATATTTGGGTTACTTACTCTAAGGGAGGGCAGACTGATGGAGGAAATGGGACAGGATAACAGCTTTCAAGGGGAAAGAGAGGGAAATGATCCATTCTCTACATTTGTAGCAGGCAAAGCAAAAAGCATTGGTCATAAGCTGCAGAGAGAAGGAGCTGGGAGAGAAAGCAAGAGAAAATATGAGGATAGTGAGGAACTGGACAAGAACATCTGTGGAGATGGGGAGCCGTCCTTGGTAGAGGTGTTTTTCAGAGCAGGGGAGACAAGCAACCACTAGGAATTGGCATTGAGATACAGCTTGTCCTTCCCTGGGACATCTCAAGGTGTTTTCCAGCTCTGTCTCCTGTGATTCCACAATGTCTGTATTTGTGAAAGCTGCAGGAATGATGCCACATTTGCAGAAACCATGGGACAGTTAGAGGATAAACTTGTTACACACCACCATGTCTTTGTTGATGCTCATGAGAGTTTTTCCACTGACAACCAGCAAATACATCACCCCAACACTTGCCTTAGAATTGTAGAACTTTACTTTAGTGTTGTGCTTTGTGATGATTGGAAAAAAAAAAAAATTACGCCATCACAAGGATGCCCTTGAGCCTGCTGGTGACTCCCACAGCTTCCTTGCACATGCAGTAGTCTTGCATTCTTCTGAGAAGCCTTTGTTGTAGTGCTGCTTTTCCCCTCAGTCTCTCCGAGTAGGTAATAATATTTGTTCTGCACATCATCCAGGTTACCTGTCATTGGTTGTTTGGTAGATGTTGTGCTGCCAGTAGCAAGACGTGCTTTAGATAATGGGGTATGTACTGGAAACAAGCATTCCTAATGACACTCCTACAGAAAGAGGCAGCTTGTATGCATTTTGAAAAGCTACGGGAATTCAATTTCATAGACACAGGCTGTTGTCTGCCAGTTGATCTTACTCACCCAGGATAATCCTGGTCATCCTTCTTTTACTAGTATGAATGGAAAATGGAACCTCTCTTGTCTGCAAATTCCTCTAAAGCAGTAGCTGCAGTTGAGAACAGTGATTCTCTAAGCTCAATCCAACAGTCAACATGAATTCACTTAAAGAAAGGTAGTCCTGAAGAGATTCCCTCTAGTTCCCAGAACAATCATGGTGATACTAATGCATTACCTAAGTTACACCAATTCATCAATTCAACAGATTGACAGCAACTTTCCAGCCTGTATGGCTGTTCCCAGACTATCTGACCCAGATGAAGCCAAAAACTAACAGACCAAAAGAAGATGAAGCCCCTTTGATGTAAGCTCTGAATGCAGTGTGTCTGGTCTCCATCTCAACATGGCATGGGGAGGATTCATAGTGCCTTTTCAACCTTGT
>VZUA01054550.1:0-15377 GCA_013401035.1 Horornis vulcanius
AGCTCAGTTTTCTGGAAAGAAGATTGAAGTATGCTCCAGCCTCGGCCAGAAATGTTCCTGACAGCTCAGCAGTCTCTGTCTCACAGAGGAGCAACAAGATCTGAAGGCTGAAGCAGCAGTTAGAAAAATTCAGTCTGGAAAGGAAATACAAGATGCTCCTCCTGCAGGAGGGCAGGAGATGTTGGATCAGCTGCCCAGAAGGCAGCAGTTTTACCAATTTTACAACCAATTCCTGTATGTGAGATAGGTAAATCCAAATTTTGGGGAGGCTCCATAGCCTGGTTGTGCACAAGCCTTTCTCTACCCAGGAGTGCTTCAGCTGTCCCAGGGACACCAGGACCTCCTGTGCTGGCCTCTGCATATTCATGGCCTGCATGCCACAGGGGCAGGAGGTGGCTCAGGCACTGATTTTGTTTCTCTCTCTCCCTTCTTTCTCAGGATGTTGAGCCCAGCTCATCAGGGCTGGGCAGCTCTCAGGATGCAGGGGTTGGATACCCTGTGGAGGCATCACCCTGTGCTAAGGTGAGCCTTGAGCCCATAGCAGCACACTTTGTGAGTGCTCCTACCAAAGCACCTCTACAAGGATCCTGCTCCCCTCTGAAAGACAGAAGTGTCTCATTTGGGGAAAAAATGCTGTGGATATAAAGCAAAGTCTCTTCTTTAGTGATTTTGGGTTGGATTTTTTTTTTAATTACAAAAACATATCTATTTCTTTGAAATAAAAAGTTTGGAAGTTTGGTGTGTTATTTTATTTCTCTTCCCTCTTCTCCCAGCTCTTTCCCGTTAGTTGTTCCTGCTCTGGAGTGGAGCAGAAGGATAGTGGGTGGGGACTGCCTTATGACTTTTCCCTTTCTAGCTGGAACAGGGCCAAACTTCTTCAACTTTGGAAAAGTGACAAGAGAGAAACAAAAAAAAGAAGCACTAATTCTGGTGATCCGAAATGGCAGAATAAGAAAAATGGTTTTGGGGTGGGTTGGGTTTTTCTCCTAAAGAAGAAAACGAGAGTGGGTAAAGTGAAATCCATAAACATGCAGGTGGGGAGCAAATGACACAAAAATGAGGGAGGGTGCACAGAGGTGTCAGATTTTGAAAAAAGAAACAAATTAAGGAAAAGATTTTATAGGAACCTAGCAAAACAGAAATAAGGTTTTTCACTAAGTGGATTTTCCATTTTTCTCTCTTTGGGCAACAGCTAGAGCCCTGTCAGGGGCACGGTTGCATCCCTTCAGGGAATGAGCTCATGTACTCTGCTAGGGACATCTCCTGGAGGGCCCCTGCACCAGGCAGCCCTAAGCAAGAAGAGGGATTGAGGGGCCCAAAGGAAGTGTCTCCCCCCATGTCTATGTGTGGATTTCAGAGTCTGCACAGCCAAGAAAATGTGGCTGTGATGAGATTTGGAAACTTAGAGGGAGAATTAGAGAAGGAAAAAGCAAAATATGTCAGAGCTGTCTCTGCATTGAGGCTGGAAACCAAGGGAATAGTCAGGAGGAATGAGAAGTTCTCATGCATGAAGTCAATTGTGATTTGGCTGGCATTGCAGAGGTCTGGGGGGAGGGTATGTGACTGAAATACCGGTGGGACATTGTGCAGAGGAACCACAGGGAGTAGCCCTGGCCTGCCAACCCCCCTCCCCGAGTGGGCGTGCCTGAGAGGGGGAATTAACAAAATCCTGGGGAAGGCAGCAAAGGCAGCTGCTACCATTGCAGCCATGCAGCCGTTTTACACCAGGACTTGGTGCTGATCACAGGGCACATGGGAGGCTCTGATGTTGTTTAGAAGAAAAAGCTAATTTTTATTCATAATTAATTGCAATGCAGATTAGTGGATGCACATGTGATGGGCTTAGACCTTAAAGCTCAAACATAGGATTGTTGAAAACTTAGTGACTCATTAATAACAGACAGACTTGTATGGAGAGGATCATTAAGTAAATGAGTTACAGAAGGCTGTGAGAAACTGCAATAACCTGAACCTCAGCCAGAGGCTTTTGGGGTGAAATTCAGCATGTGCAGCAGGTCACACTGCTGGCCTGTACACTGCTCTTGCCTAGACATGGGGGGAAAAGCCTGGCAGGCACCAGCAGGGCTCTAAATCCCTCTCTGCAGAATAAGCAGCTATTCATGCTGCATCATTTCCAAAACAAAAGGCTAAAAGTGAAGAAAAGAAAGAAAGAATAAGACATTTTCTGACGAGTGGGAGTCCCTGTTTGCTAAGTTTTGTTGGAAACACAAGGCGAAAATCATATCATGTTTAGTCAAATATGTCACAAATGATGCAGAAAATAATTCTCTGTGGTAGTGCCAGAGTTGTGCCAGGGTGCCTTCTGGCATAGAGGCTAGAGACAAGATTGCACACAGAATGAATGTCAGCAGAGCAAACCCTTGCACAGGGGCAAATATGTTCAAGTGAGTGGTCAAACCTTACAGCAAAAAGAATGAGAAACAGGTGTGCAGCCACCAGAAGTTGGCAATGTTGCCAAGCACTAAAACCCTTGCCTCCATCCACCCAAAATATCACGTATTTGGCATTATTTGTCTTCCAGCTTCTGAGAAGGCAGTTGCATGAGGTTTTAATGCCCTCCTCTGAAGCTTTGTGGGATATTAACTTATTTCCCTCCCCTGCAAGATAAAATAAATGGTCCAGAACTGGGGAATAGATGGGCTTAGGGAAGTTTATGGGCTTCCCTTGAAACCAGAGCCCTGGGCAATGCTGTGCTGAGCCAGCCCTGCCCTGAGGCACAGGTGAGGGCAGTGGTTGATGGGCATGGGGTGATGGGCTGAGAGTCTCCTGAAGGGGAGGCATCAGGCACCTCCCTTGGACTGGGGAAAGGCACAAGCCGCTTTGGAAATCACTGTTTGAAAGCAGTACAGGGTGCTACAGTAATGGGAATTAATCAAGAGCCTATAACAAAGACTGCTTTGCATTTAGAATTTAAAAAAGAACAATAACACACAACACTGTTTGTCTCTAAACAAGCACCAGATAATGCATTTCCAACAATTCTATCCAGAGGCACCACTTGAGAAGCTCTCCTAATTGTGAACTTAGAAATATTTTTATTGTAAATGCCACAGGATGACATATAGGGAGATACTCACCCTATGCCATTCCACACTTTTTGTGACAGTCGAGTCCCACTTTAGTTTAAAAGCTGGTGCACAGAATGTCATTTACATTAAAAAAAGTCATCTCCAAAGAAGGAGAAACATTTGCTATAATAGGCTTAGCCCGGGAGGATTCTCAGATATCTGGTTGGACTGGGGCTGTCTGGAAAGGGAATACCCCATTAAACTCCAAAGGTCGGTTACTTCAATGATCTCTCCAAACCAAAAAAAACCAAAAAACCTCCCCACTCTTAAAGGGTAAAGCAAAAATGCAACATCATATAGAAAATCTGAGAGCTGTTGAAAGAAGAAAAAAATTCAGATGGAGCTAATTCTGTATCTGTCACTGCCGAGGCAGCTTAAGGAGGGAGATGCTCTGGTTTACATTATTTAAATGCAACTGCAACATGCGAACACTGTTCTGTGAAACCACTGTATGACAGGCAGGTTCCCAGAAAAAGGGGAAAAAATCACTGTGAAATGAAGGGCATTTGCTTCAGCAAATAAACTGTGAAGAGACAAGCTTAAATCTAACTTCAACAAGATCTTTAATATGCTATTTGGATGTTGTAAGGGTATGAGAATGCCCTTTGATATTAGTCCTGCTTCTGAGATATTTCACACAGTAATTGCCTACATCTTTAAGGTACAATGTATTGAAGCTATGGTGATTGCTATTTTAAATTGGGCGATGGTTCTAAAAAAGCAGAACCGAAGAGCCAGGCAAGAACCAGAGAGAGCGGAGAAGACACTTCAGAATGAACTTTAAAAGGTCAAAATTTGGTCTAGCAGAATTACCTGCACTGTCTCTGAGCTGAGCTATGATGGCTTTGTTGCCAATTTAGATAAAATAGAAGCAATAATTAGAATGTCTAGCCTCTAGGATATAAAGCGGATCTACAGAGATTTATGAAAACAATATACTATTTGGCAATATCTATTCCTAAATCTATGGCCAGTATTTCCTCAGGAGAGAAGTGCTGCAGTCTGAAATTGCCTGGCATTGGGCAGGCAGGGAAGTGAGTGCTGGAAAGGCTAAAGCCATGTGATGGAGAGCCTTTCCCATGCCATGGGGTCCTGCCTGCCCTTTGCTGCCTGCCTGAGGGCAGGGCAGGGCCCCAGTGAACCCTTCCTGGGCTTGCCTTGTGACAGCCAGGCAGGCGTTTGGCATGGGACTGTCATTGCTGGAGCCCCTGTGGGGTCTCTCCCTGGTGCCCCCGGACAGGTGGGGCATGCACTGCATTTCCTTCCTACAAAAGAAAGGCAGCAGGCTCTGTAGCAGGCTCCTGCCCGCCCCCAAACCTGTGGATGTCAGCCTGCACTAGGAACACTTGAGCACGGCTAAACACAAACTCATCCAGGGTCTGGAACAGAAGGAGGAGGCTTTGTGGAGCCTTGTCCTGCCAGCTCGACCACAGCAAAAAGGATTAAAATAGGCTGCAGACTATTCCTTCCTTTAAAAACCTACAATTGCTTAAATCCAAGAGGGGCAGCCAAGGCTCCGAGGGGAAGAGCCTTGCTCCGAATCTGTGGGAGTGTGGGATGCTCAGACTGGTCTTTTTCTTTCAGTCTCTGTAACCACCACACTAATATACAACTGCTGTTGTTAGCATCTAAATTTGGGCTACCAAGTGCCATAAGGAGGCATGTCACACATGGAGGTTCACTTGAAATGCTCAGCCTCAGGAAGTGCTAAGCACCAAGCAAAACACAAGAGGCAAGCGTCTTAAACAGCTCTGGAGTCCTGACACACATAATCTGGATGTGTGGATGTGTCAGGTGCCCTGCTGCATTCATGTTCCAATGCTCAGCATCTCACAGAATCACGGCCGTGGTGATCAAAAGGAAATGGCTACTAACATGAAGCTCCAGGTTGAATATCCTTCCCTCGTGTCCTGCAGTCCCTTTGGTCTGTAGCAGGTTGAAGCCATCCAGAGTTTTCACCATCACTTTGCTGATGAGTGGGAGCAAATGGAGATGGTGAGCCCCACACCTCCCAAAGGCAGAGGGGCAGCACAGGTGCTCAACAATGACTTACCAGTTTCCAGGCTATCCCTAGAGATGCTGCTGTGCTTTCATGAGCCCAGTCACTAGACAGAGCTAGTGGGTTGGTGCCAGGGCTTTTGCCCTCTCTCTGTGTAGTTTAAAGTGGCTGATGGATGGTTCTGCCACCCATGGGCAATGACAGCCAGGAGCAGGGAAAATTGCAGCAAGAAGTTCTGCAGGGAGAATTGCGGTGTGAGCAGCTGGGTGGTGAGAGGAGCAATTAAAAAATAATCCACAGGTATAAAATGTCAGACAAGAAATGCATAGCTAGGAAAGCATAGAAAACAGCAACAAAATTACAGAAGATGATTAGGAAACGAGAAATAAGAAAACAGCCCATACACGTGGGCAGAACTGTGACCTACTCATTTAATCAAATATATGAACACGCCAGGTCCACGTGAAAGTGAGCAAGTGCCAAAACAATGTATACCTGTAGCAGCATATGCTTGAACTGTGCATTTAAACATCCTCCATGTGGACAGTGTTGCTCTAGTCACATTGTGGTGTTTGTATATTAATGTTTTTGTTCAATTCAAAAACAGGAACAGAAGGACAGAGGAATTAGGGAATAAATCTGAGTCTTTCAGCAACTGAAGTCTGAGTTGGGCTGACTCCAGAGTGGTTTGGGGTGGAGAAAACAGTGCTCACCTACCTTCAGTAATGATAATGAAGAAATTGGGGATTCTTCTTCAGGAAGCAGAGAATATATGAGAGAGCAGCTGGAGAGGCCAAGAGCAGAGGATAAACACAGAGATGGTAAAAGAGTATCTGACAAAACTCAGCCTACATATTGTAAACTGCAGGTCCAGACACAGTGCACCTGAGAATTTTAAAATAAATCTCTGAAGACAATCTTGAAAAATAATCTTCCCTTCATCAGAGGGGTTATCTGAGCCCTGGGAGAGAGCAATGTGCATCCCATTGCAAAAAAAGGTTGAGAACAAGACAGGACCAGAATTTTTGCCCTCTTGCCTGCAGCTCTCTGGCAGGAGAGTTTCAAACTGGGTTTCACATCTCCATCTTCTTTCCTGCTTCTCCTTGTTACTGCTTTACCTAACCTACAGCCTCTGCCCAGGGCTTCACAGCACAGCTGGGAGCTTGGAGGTGAGGCAGCCTGCCTGCAGGGCTCACCTCTTGCCTGTGTACACAGCCTTCCTTGTTTCAGTCCTTCCCCTGTGGCAGGAGGGGAATGTTTGCACACTGCCTTTGCTTTTGCACATGGAGACATTTTTTCCAAAATCCAAAGGGAACTGAATGTCAGTGGGGAGGGAAAGCTAACTCTATATCTTATTTTCAAAGTCCAGCAGCTCACATAACCAACAGCTTTTTTAAGTGCAGTCCCTGGAAAATAAGAATTTCAATAACCTCTATTCTCAGATAACCTGCTGAGCAGCCACACATCTCTCCCTCACTAGGAAGCAGATGTTTTGCTCTCCTCCCCAGCTCTTTCACGTTTTGGGAAAGGACTGAGATATGAGAGAGCTGGTATGAGAGTGGTATGAAGTTTCTAGAGGCTGGGGAATCTGCCCTTCACCCAGCTCCTCCTGGCACACTGCTCACACCACAAAGCTCTCCAGCCGACTGCACTTAACTGTGGTAATGATGAAGGTGGTGTGGGATGCACCTCGAGCCCTTCAAGCAGCTTGTGGGTTTGGGAGTTCTGCAGTAACTGAAGCTGCTTTGCAATCAGTTACTGCCCAGGACCCAGCCACATGCTCCTTTCAACCCACAGGGACATTTGGAGGTGGGGCTGCACTGCCTCCAACCCCATCCATCCCTATGCCTTACAACCAATTTCCTCCTTTATCTGAACTGATTGCCCTCATTAGCAACCTGCTCCTCCATTCCCTCTGTGGCCAGTCCTCTCAGAGTCCCTCTTGTAGTGCTGTAACTGAGTTTTCTTAAAGACTGAATGAAAACTCAGTAAAGAATTTGGTGTGGGCTAGAAATTGGTTGATGAGTCATAGACTCAGATAGTAACCATAAAAATGAGACTTCAAAATTGGGAACAATTTTAGTGACGTTACCACCAGAGATAGGACTGGTACTTGCATTTTAAAGTTTCATTAAACAGAGAAATGAGGTAGCACCATTTATATCAGCATCACCACAGCCTGGGATGCATCCAAATCTGTCTGGGAACATTACATCCAAGGGCTGGGTGTGACAAGACAAGACCCAGCACTAACACGCAGCAATCTGGAATTTTATAGAGAGGGGAACGTGATCGGTTGACCCTGGCTGAACACCAGGAGCCCAAAAAACTTGCTCCATCACTCCCCTCCTCAGCTGGACAGGGGAGATAAAAGAGAACAACAGCCTCATTGGTTGAGGTAATGGCAGGGAGAGATCACTCACCAGTTACCATCTCAGCAGAACAGGCTTGACTTGGGGAAATTAGCTTAATTTGCTGACAATTAAATCAGAATTGGATAATGAGAAATACAGCTAAATCTTAATACACTTTTCCTCCACCCTTTCCTGCTGCCTAGGCTTAACTTTACTCCTGATTTCCTCTTCCTCCTCCCCTGCAGTGGCACAGGGGACAGGGATCGGGGCTGTGGTCAATTAATCACACGTTGTCTCTGCTCCTCCTTCCTCTGCAGAGAGGAGACTCCTCACACTCTTCCCTGCTCTAGTGTGGATTCCCCATGGTCACAAGCCCTGCCAGCAAAGCTGCTCCAGGGTGGGCTCCCTCTTCACATGTCCACAGGTCCTGCCAGGAGTCTTCTCCAGCTCAGGATTCCCATGGGGTCACAGCCTCCTTCAGACACCCACCCTGCTCTGGTGTTGGGTCATCCGTGAGTTGCAGGTGGATCTCTGCTCCCAAGGCTGCAGGGGCACAGCTGCCTCACCACGGGCTGCAGGGGAGTCTCTGTTCTGGCACCCAGGGCACCTCCTCCCCTCCTTCTTCACCGGCCTTGGAGTCTGCACAGCAGTTTCTCTCACTTACTCTCATTCCTCTCTCTGGCTGCAGCTGCTGGGGTTTTTTTTCCCCTTCTTAAATTTGTTATCCCAGAGGTGCTACCACTGTCTCTGATAAGCTCAGCCTTGGCCAGTGGCAGGTCCATCTTGGCTTTGTCACACATGGAGGAAGCATCCAGGAGCTTCTCACAGAAGTCCCTCTTGTAGCCCCCCCCACTACCCAAACCTTGCCATGCAAACCCAGTGCAAGGAATGGCTCAGGCACTGGAAAGCAGTGAGATCAGGGCTAATGGGTGAGAGCCAGGCTAACACTGTATAATCCTGCAAGTTTCACAGCCTTGAACAGAGCTGATGCCCGTTGAGGATGGAGGGTTGGGAAGAGTGCTGAATGCTACCTGCCATGCCAGCACCTGCTCCAGTGTTGCAGCTCAGCAGCGCTGCCAGTGTGGTCCCTCACCCCAATCCTTTATGCCATTTATGACGTTTGAGTGCTTGCCAGCTGTGCACCACACCCAGGGATGGACCCCTTTGCACTGGGCTCTATTCACCTGCCTCCCCATGGGGAGAAGAACCCAAGTGGCTGTGGGGTGGGCAGCCTGTCATAGTGCCTGTCCACTTGCATGGATGAAGGTTTTTCCAAGTTTAAATATAAAAAAAGTCCCTCCACTTTGAGAAACAAAAGTAATAGGAATTATGCCAGGATTAAGGCACATGGTTATGAAAGACTGAAGGAACCAAGGTTTTATAAATTAGCAGTGTGAAGAGTCAGAGGGGATGCAGTCTTGCTCTATAAATATCTTCAAGGTAACAATATAAATGAAGGAAGGGAATTAGTTCAGAGTCTCAGAAGATGATAGGACAAGGAGCCTGAAGTTAAAAAGGAGAAGTTGAGGCTGGATGTAAGATTTTCTCAGCAGTGAGCATTCCCAGCCAGGGCACTCAGGTCCCCGTGGCACACAAGGCTGGAGTGATACAGCAGTGGGATGATGGCAAGGAGCAGCCCACATGCCTGCTTCTCACCCTCTGCTAATGGCTGGCAGATAAAAGTAAGAAAGAAGTTTGAAGCTCTGGTTCACCAACAAAACAATACCTGGCAGGGCAGAGACACAATGTGAGTTGGAGGGTTTGTGTGTTTGCTGTAGCAGGAAGCTCTGCTGGGCCTGCAGGGGGATCTCTCTCCCGTCCCATGCCGAGGTAGTGATGGCACAGGGATCCAGGGTCCCACTGGGACATGTGAGTTGGGCCAGTGTCTCATTTACAGAGCAGCCACTGCTCGAGGAGCTGCCAGGGTGGGTGCTGACCACACAGGGTACCTTCCCATTCCAGCTGGGGCAGAAGGCAGGACAGAGGTTCCAGCAAGACCTGTGAGCATTGCCATCCATCCCCAAGACTGTTTCGGAGCAGCTGCTTGGAGGGTTGAGTCCTAGGAGCGCTCCAGTACATGCAGGACACATTCTGGCCAGGAGGTAGGTGAGGAGAAATCCAGTATCCAGTGCTGCCACACTGTGGTGAAGAGGCATTTCGGAAAGCAACACCTGCAAAACCACCCCAGGGGGGAATTTTGGCTGAAGCCTGAGGCAAACCTAGGTTGGGCTCAGGGGACATCTGGCCAGGTGTTGACAAGAGCTTGCAGGCATCGGCGAAATTTAAAGCTCTTTGGTGACCGACTCAACTCTTCCCCTGTGGATATGATGCCCTGCAAGGCATTCCCAAAGGCATGCCTTCATTTCCACCATTGGAATTGGGTGATCTTCATTGTAGTTATATCACCATGTTATAAATTTTTTTCCATTCAATTTCAGCCCAGAATTCCTGTTTATATCCTTACATCATCCAAACCAAACAGCCTCCTATGTCGGGTTCCACAGACTTCACCAATTCATAGCTTTACTATTTGTCCTGCTTTGGCAGTGACCCTGAAAAGTGACACTGTACCAACACAGCAGGTTCATAAAGCGGGTTTTTGAATGTTGGTACTCAAATATGCAGAAAGGAGCCAAGGAAAACTCCCCAGACATCCAGATGCCCATCACACACCTGGTTACAAGGCTCAGAGCCCACCAACAGGAACACTGACCCTGAAAAGATTTACCTTTAAAACAGAATCTCTTGGCCAGGCAGATTCTATTCAGCTTTGAAACATCGAACAGGAATGGATCAAAAACAGGATCCCATTTCCACATGGTCTGAACCACTCACCCCTGTCTTTCCAAGGCAGAGATCATTGTGGTAGCTCCTGTCCATACTGCAAACTTTCATGATCCTTTTGTATTATTTTTTTTTCCGCTGGTGTGTACAACACTCCCAGCTTTGGATGATCTGCATGTGCACAGTGTGCTATTAATACTCCATTGCAGATCATTACTACAGAAGTTAATTAATACTTTGCCTAAGTACTAAGCCTGTGGCAACCTGCTAGAAGCTCCACGTAATCTGCAGGCCATAGTTTATTGTTGCTCCTCATTCACCCTGCTGGCATCCCACTTCCCCCGTTCCACCAGTCTCAATTAACTTTTGAGGTATGACAAAAGCTGAGATTTAATTGAGCACATCATCCAGGGGCTATGAAATTTGACCAAAAGGAATAATAATAATATCAAGGAAAAGAATAAAGTTTTATGTAATATGTATTAATAATGTAAGCTCTATATAATAAAGCAATGTAGATATTATTATATATAGCAATAAAGAGGCCACACCATGGCCAAGCACAGAGACAATGGGAACTTCTGGCCAGCACTTGCTTGCTCTGTTTCTACATACCGAAGTTTCCCCTGCTCTTTTGGCCCCAAACCACACTGGCAGCTCATCTGCAAGTGATTCCCTGCCAAGACCCATGAGTCCTTCTCAGAGTCACTGCTTCCAAAGTCCTCATTCCTTATTTGTGGGCATCCTTTTTTGTTTTTAGATAAATTATTGCTTACACTGAAACAGATATTGTTTGCCTGCTCCTGTGTTCTACTCTGCCTTCTGGCTTGCTCAGTAAATGTTTCTTTGCTGTTCATCACCTGTGACGCCTGGAAGAGTAGCTGTGGCGTAGCAGCCGGCGCTCCTGGCAGGCAGCACAGCAGTTCATGCCAGTTGGAGGGACCTTCTCTCCCAAAGCAGGAAACTGGCAACACGAGCACTTGCTTTCCTCCTTCACCACCCACTTACCCCAGGCAGGCTGGCAAACACATTTGCTGGGTTCCCTCACTTTGTCACGGGCACACAGGCTTCTTGAGACATCTTCGAGGGAGTCTGGAAGCTGAGGGTGAGTAGTGAGTTGACACAGTCTGAAGATGATACAAGATTATTCAGGTTTCTGAAATGAAGCTAAACACAACCAAAGCTGATTGCAAAGAGTGGAGAGTGATCTCATAATATTGAGTCAGTGAGTTTAAAAATTAAATTCAGTGCTTGTAACTTCAAAATAATACACAGGGAAAATGCAACTTTAACTGAACATACAAAATCATGAGCCCTGAATGGGCTGTTTGTACTATGAAAGGGGCTGTAGAGTCACTGCAGACAGCTCCATGAAAGCAGTACCTCAGTGCTCAGCATGAGTCTAAAAAGTAAATCTGAGATTATTAATTATTTAGAGAACAAAGCAGAGGAAATCACTGTCATTCTCTAAGTCTACCTTAAGACAAATCCACCTCACAGCCATTATTTAAATACTGCAACCAGAACTGATTCCTTCTTTTTATTATTTCTTCTTCTTCCTTCCCTCCTTACTTCAAGATCATGGGAAAGGTACAAAAGCCTGTGCTATCAGCAGAGGCACCAGACATTTGGAAAAGAAAGGTTGAACAGTGAAAAAAATTGTTGACAGTAGTTATTCAAGGTTAAAGGACAAGAATTTACCAGGAAGAGATTAGAAGGATCATACAATTCAAAATGACTGGACAATAAAATGCCACTAAAACCAATGTAGATATCTGCAAAGTGCTGTAACGAGAATATACAAATCTAATTTCAAGTACATGTGTTGGTCTGTGAGCTGACTGTTACCAAACAGAGAAAAGATTTTGAGGTTATCACAGAGAAATGCCTGGAAATGTCATCACAGTGTTCAGCAGAGATCAGAAAAGCAATAGAATACCTGAGAAAGGAATCCAGACCAAACCACTAAACAGCGGCAGGTCAGCAGCACTGCTGATGCTAGGTGCAGCTCTGCTCCCACATTGGGAGAAGCAGAGAGCAGAGCTGGAAAAGATGGGAATAGAGTACCAAGGGTAGTTCAGAACCCCAAGTACACAGGGATACAGGAATGGCTGAACAGATGAGGACTCCTGACCTGAACTGACACAAACCATGCTGAATGTTTATAAGGTCCTTAACAGGCCAGAAAAAATGAATTGGAGTTTACCCTCCAATGACTTTTTCAATACCAGAGGCTGAGGCATGAGCCAAGCAACCAAATGGAGGTTCAAAACCAAGCAGAGGAGGTGCCCTTTCAGGGGAGAAGCAAATGAGTTGAGGAACTTTGCTGCCTGAGGATGCTGAACGTGATGAAGGGTCACAGCATTGAAGAAGCAACTGAGTAGAGTAATGCTTATCTTTTCTGGATTAGGAAAAGCCTGAGCTGTAAATGGTGGGATGAGGGAGAATAGATCAGGAAGGTACATACTGCTATCGTCCCCTGCTTGGTCTCCATAAACTTTTGGTTTGTTTCCCTGTAACTTTCTTGAGGCCTCTGAGGGCAGCAAGTCATGGAACAATGCCTGTGCAAGGAACAATTAGGATCATGCACTCTGTAAAAGACAGACCTGAGGAGATGCCATAGAAGTCTGTAAAATCAAAAATGATGTGGAGAAAGTGATCCAAAATAAACTACTCATTCTTTCTCACTACATAGGAACTGGGAAGCTCACAGCTGAAATGGGTCACAGGTGTAAAACCAACAAAAGGAAGCACTTTCCCACACAAGATATATATATAAAAATTTGTGGAGTTCATTGTCACGAGATACTGCAGAGTATAAATGGGCTTAGAATGGGATTAGACAAATTAATGAAGGATAGGCACATTTGTGGCTATGAAACACAATCCTGTGGTTGCAAATTTTCTTTTAGAAACTGAAAAGTGACGATGTGTTACAGCTCTAGATAATTCCTTCCTGACCTGAGTGGCTGAATACATGTTCTTAGGTTTCTATAAACTCTATAATGTTCTGCATACATATTATAAAAAGTATTAAGTGTAAGCTTATGGTTTCTGGTATATTCTTAGCCTTTGATGGAGAATGAAAATACTATTTTAGGGCATACTGTGAAGAAGGCATGTTGCCAAGATGAGCCTTTGGTGCAGACTGTCTTCTTTCATCTTCTATCACAGCTTTCTGCATTTCAATACTTCCACAATTTTTGTGCCATCGACAAACTAATGATTAACAATTTATATTTTCTGTTTTCTTCACTGCCAAAATGTTCAAAATGTGCATGACCAGGAACTGATTGCTTTGGGCTCTTTAGTTAGATCTCCTGTGAGCATTCCTCGTTTGCCATTACAGTGCCAAATATGTGCCAGTACTGTTGAGGAGCCACCCTCAGTCTTATTTAATCTTTAGCATGTTTGCTTGCAAGTTTCTGATTTATTAAGGAGACTGTTTGGTATTAAGCAATTAGAAGTCTAGCTGTAGATAGTATTAATAGACTATTGCTTTTTAAAATTGAATTTGTCAGCTATTCAAAAATATATCAAATTAGCTTGGTATTTTCCATAAATTCAGTGGGGGTGAGTTATATTTGCCAGTCTTAATTCTTCACTGGAGTGCTGTATTTAATTCTTTTGCTATGGTTAGTTGTCAAGATGAAGGGCCTACAACTGTATTTTCCTAAATACTCAAACAATATTAGTTTTTTAACAGATCCTGAACTTTCTTTAGTTCCAAAACTTCTTGAAAACCAATGCTAATCATCCAGACAGCTTCCTGACTGGCTCCTAAAAGATCCTTGATGCAAATTATCTAAGCTACTGGTTTAAAAATGGTGCTGTGCATTGCCTTCCGTGATCAACGACAGTTAATTATGTCCCACCATCATTTAGTATGACAATGTGATCTATCTTTTCCTCTGAAGACAGAGGATGATGTTTTATAAAAAATTGTGCTTTTACAATTTCATCATTTCTAGTAATAGACCAATATTACCATTAGGATTGTTTTCATTCCAAATACACTTACCAAAAAAAAAGGTTTTAAAAATTAATTATCTTAGGCACAGCTTTACAGTTTCATCCTGACTGATTCTCTTTTTGAAAAATGATGAAGATTAGTCAGGATTTCATGTTCTTCTATGAACAGAAATCTTCTATGCTGATTCTTAAATTTGTTTGGCTTAATATTATATTCCAGCAACAAAAAATACTGCTCAATGCAAATTTACACAATAATTTGAAATAAATAAGAACCAGAAGAAAGAATGCAAATGGGTCAGCACTGGTGAGAGCTTTCTCCCACTTCTGAGCATGGCTCTGATTTTCAATTCCTTTGTCAAATTCTCCCTATCTGATTAGAAACTGTATATGAAGTTCAATAAATTCATCAGTTAGCTCTGTAAGTTAGTTTGGGGAAGGGTGAATTTAATCACAGGGATATGGCACACATTGGAAATACATGCACACAGAAGGTCAGCAGTGGGATGGAGGCAGATGGGCATGGCCAGGAGTGGCTGGAAGAGGTGGAGGTGGACCATGGCTCTCTGAGGAGGTGGGAGCTGGGCTCCAGCCACATGTCCTAAGTATCCTAAAAGTACAGTGTTATCCCTCACACTATGGCAAAGGGAAGACAGCTGTTGTCACTAAAATACATTTTACACCTCATTCACCCCTTTCAAGAGTTTGTAATTGCCTTTAACCAAACTCTGTTGGATGTTGAATCCTGGCTGAGATTGCATTTTTAAGTCTTTCAGCAAATCCATCCTGCCATTTTGCATTTTGCCCAGGCATAAAAACCACAAAGACATACAGCTTTCCATCATAAATTTTGCAGAGGCATAACAAATTGCATTAGAAGGAATTATCTTGGTCAGTTTAAATGAAAAAACTCTGTTTTCCTCAATAATGATGACCTAAAGATTTTTAAATTTCATGTAACTTAAGTGATCAAGAAATTGAGTTTATTAACCTCCATATAATATTTATGATAGATTTGGGTTTCCTTTCATTTAAGTTAGTACATTAAATAATATTGATGTTTATCATTCTGGAGATGGTCTTAGAAATACTCTCTATGAAATTAGTAGAAATTTTGCTATTGACTTCAATGGGCCCAAGGTTTTACCCCTAGCAATTAGCAGTCATTCTACTGTATGA
>VZUA01054558.1:0-10649 GCA_013401035.1 Horornis vulcanius
AAAAAAAAAAAAAAAATCATGCTGTTGAAGAACATAGCAAAAATATCTGTTCCAAAGTACAGATATCTGGGAAAGGTTGCCAGTATGCAGGTTATGTTTGGAAGCAAAGAATGATCTTTCTTGAGCATTTTTGAGGAAAATGATTACTTAATCATTCAATATTACTCTATTATTTTGAGAACAGTTACTGATTGTTTATAAAACCCAGCTAACTAAGAGTGCTTCTGCCTCATTTCACACTTCATTGTTTTGCAGATTGTCTGTGATTGTGGAAGTTGATTTGAAGTCCAAGGAATTTAAATTCTTGACCATCTTGTGTAGTCTAAAACCTTCAGTCTGAGGAATACACCAGAAGTGCTTGTTTTGGTATGTAGACCTTTGATTTCTGTGAGCTGTATGGAATAATTTTGTGAAAAAGATTGAGAAAATCACAGAATGACACAATGTAAAAGGGATTGGAAGGGACCTCAAAGATCACCTGTCCCAAGCCCCTGCCATGGGCAGGACACCTTCCACTAGACCAGGTTGCTCAAGGCCTTGTGCAACTTGGCCTTGGAAACCTCCAGGGATGGGAAATCTGTAACCTGTTCCAGTGTCTCACCAGCCTCACAGTGAGAAAACTCTTCCTAATATCCAGTCCGCCTGTAACTATCCTGTCCTACCACTACAGCTCCTGAGGAAGCCTCCCTGTGGCCCCTTCAGGCCCTGGAAGGTGCTGTGAGGTCTCCACACAGAAGAACCTTCTCTTCTCTGGCTGAATAGCCCCAACTTTCTCTGCTTGTCTTCGTAGGGGACGTGCCCCAATCCTCTGGACTTGCTACAGCAGTTCCATGTCCTTCTTGTGTTGGGAGCACCAGAATTGGATGCAGCTCTGCCAGAGGGGTCTCACAAGAGTAGAGTAGGGGGGGAGAATCACCTCCTCTGATGTTCTGGCCACACTCCTCTGGATGGAGCTCAGGATTCCCTTGGCTTTCTGGGCTGTGAGCACTTGCTGCTGGCTCATGGTGAGTTTTTGATCAACCATCACCCCCAAGACAGAAAAAATTTGTGAGAGTGCTGGTGTTCTCAGGGACAACCTGCTTGCCTTTCCATGACTTGCAAATGCTGATTCTCTTAAAGATTTGATGACTCTTTTAATGTGGGCAAAAGCAAGCAAACAAACCCACTGATGGTACTGAAGAGTGCAGTTAGCAGAACAGGCTTATAGTGTTGTGGCACTCATTGTCTCCTTACTTGAAAAACATAATATTGGTGTACAAGGCTGTAGTTAACTACGTTTGTTGGATAAATTTAGTTGTCACAAGATGCATTTCATTCTTTGCAGAGCAACAGAGAAAGCAGTAATTTTAGGACCAAAGCTCACTGGCTCACTCTGCTTTTAGTAGAGCTGCTGCAATTAAAATATAGGAAGCCTTTAATAAGAAATAATTTGGGAGGGGACACACACACTGTACATGCCCATTTATTGGTGAGACTTATACTTCTGCATTCTATGCAAATAATAGGTCTTAGCTTTTCTGTTTACATGCTGTTAGTCCAGTCTAAAACTTAAAACTCTTCTATGTAATAGCTCCATTAAGAAATAAGGGAGCACTTACTTGGGCAAGGAAACCCAAAGTTAATCTTGCATGGGTATCTGGTGATCTAGTAGGTACTTGCTTTCTGAAATTCAGAACTTTTATGAACTAAGTTCTGGCCTCTGTTCATTTACATTAAACTTGGTTGTGCAATTTAATGTGGTTTGCTTTCCTTTTGTTGTTGTTGTTGTTGTTGTTGTTGTTGTTGTTGTTGTTGTTGTTGTTGTTATTGGTGGTGCCTGATAGTTATGCTAGTAGAGTGCTAACTTCGTGATATTTAATGTTTGCAGTGTTAATAGGTAAAGATAATAGCTGTGCTTTGTTGTGTTGGAGAATTTTAGTATGTTATTTATAGGTCTGAAACGTACAAGATATGATATAAAAGCCTTCAATATGAAAAATGTTACAATTCTGAGCAGACAGTGAGAAAATTGCCTTTTAGAGGTCAAAACTCCCAATGCCTCTGGCAACATGGCCTTGATGTCATTTGACAGGGTGGAAACACAGCCCTTCATGGGAATAAACAGCCAATACCTGCATGATTCATTTTGTTAGAAGGGTTCTCCCATTGTTGCTAGGCAATGTTTCCTAGGTGGAGTTAAAAACCAACAAAAATATCAACAACAAAACCCCCAAAACCCAACTGCTGTCTCCTCAGAATAACACTTATTGCAAGTTGTCTTGATATTGTTTGTTTTTCTAATTAAGTATTTTTTCCTTCTGCAGAATAGATGCATCAGCTGAGTCTCAATAGAGACCTTCCCCACAAAGAGGCAGCAAGGGGAAGAGCTGGAAAAGGGTTGCACCTGGTTAATAGGAGGTTTCCTTTCTGTCTTCCTCTGTCCCTTCTTAGAGCTGTCTGTTTGGAAATGCTCAACTATGTTGTGATGTGCAATTCTCAGAGAAGAAACATGGCAGAGACCAGCAGACATTCATTTGAAATGATTTTCATTCACTGCATTCTGGAATGGACTTGAAAGCAGGTCTCAGAGGCAACTTGTATCTACCAGTTTGTCTTACATATTTATTTATGACAGACTTGAATCTTCAGGATGGTATTCTATCAAGTGACATACCCACTCAGTGTGATGTGTGTCTAAAAATAGGTCATTGTCAAAGGACAGGAAAGGAATTGTATAAATCTATAAACGAAACCATTGCAGTCTAGTGTGCTAGCATACTCTGAAGCTGAGGTAGTGCTATCCTCAAAATTGTAGCTTTCCATGGATTATTTTCTAGAATAATGCATTAACACTGCACTTAGCAAAACAGGAGGATGGCTGCAAACTCTAAAAACAGCTAATGCTAATGGTTCCTTCTGACACAGCAGTTAGAAACAGTAAAGTAAAACAAACCATCTCAGAAGGCGGCAGGGCTGGATCAAAGTTCGCTCTTATGCTTAAAATGTTACTGATTTGAATCACCCATTTCTTCATGTGTTAAATTGTATCAAAACACCACTTATTTAGTGCTGGGACTTAGACATTTGTGTTTGAAAATAATGCTTCTGTTTCGTGCATTTGGTCAGTGTGAATGGATTTTTTCCCTCTAGTTATTCTGGACTGTTGAGAGGCCTGAAAAATGAGACCCTAAAGAATGGTACTGTTTAAAAATGGGCTTTGGGAAAGGAGTTTTTGTCATTTTGAATAACCTGTTGATGTATACAAATGTGTGGGGTTTGGACTGTAACAGAACAATGCAGATTTTTTTACTGTTTATGACAGCATAAGCACCAGTACATAGGTGAGGTCTTGAACTTAGCTGCACAAGTTATATGTTTTGGTGTTTAGTGCAGTGCTGCTACTGCAAACCAAATAGAAAGGCTAATATTTAATTAAGGATAGAGTGTGGAAATGGTCAACAAAAGAGCAAATGCATCTGTGTACAGGGTTATATTGAGAGGTTTGGAGTTACCAGGTAAAGGGGAAGTGTGACATCTGGTGGAAAGATGGTATCAGAGATCCAGTAGAGATAAATGGTGTTATTTGGCACAAAAATGCATTATATGATGTCTGAAACCACTGCTGGAGATGGAATTCAGATGAGTGACATATTTTGTGATCTCACAGTTCATATTGTCCAAATCAGAATACATGGCAACATGATTATGTTCTTAATGAATTTTGATCTCTTCTAAGCTACCAAAGAAAGCTTATTTTGTTAAGTTCCTCCCCCAAACACTTAATCTACACTGGAAAAAAATTAATATGGTACAGGTTTAGCTACCTTTGGTTATCCAAGTATTTTTTCAGAAAAATGTCATCTAAGTAACTATGATGATCCTAGCAGTTTTTTTGATGCTTGAGTTCTTCATTGAGTCTCCTGTAATACTGCTTCTGGGTGCAAGTCCCAAACCATCAGGATCATTGGATGCTGCTGTTCTGGGAGATCCTGCTCTGACCCTGGCTTGGAGGTGCAGCTGGAGCCCAGCACTGGAGCCCATGTTTGGGTCCTGCTGTTCTGCTCCCTTAGAGCTGGGGGAGGTGGGCAGGCTCCTCTGCAGAGTTTGGAAATAGCTTTGGGTTGCAGGAGGGAGAAAAGGAAGGGAGGAGCTCTGCAGGAGAAGGGGCGGGGGGTGGAACTGGAGCTACCTTTTACTTGGTGTCACATTGCTAGAGTTAGAATTTGCATAAAATCAGGGTAGACTCTGTAGACATCTTGCTTTATTGTATTTATTTCCAAAGTATGTTGTGGAGTCTGCAATTCATTGGGAGCTCTGGGTATTAAGGATGTTCATGAACATCCTAGCTCAGCTCAAAGGCCCAGGGGAGGAAAAAAAAATCATCTTAATCTTTCAGCTCTGCTTTAAAATACCAGATTCTTCTGATGCTTCATTCCATAGGATATTGATCATTCCATGTCAGTCTTGAGATTTTTCTGTTTCAACTTTGCTACTGAAAGATTGCTTTCTCCCAAGCATAGCACAAGTTCAGTCGTGGTTCTGCTTTGTAGGCTCCTCTCCTGCACAGAACTGCCCGCCCCAATTGTGTGGGATTTCCCCCTTCATCAGAAGGTAATAAATCTTGAACTTCTTTTGTTCTTTATGCATTTTTCTTCTATTTTTAATGTTAGCATCTTGCTTGCTAGAACAATATATTATAAGAGTTCTGAATCCTTTTCCTGCTTTGGGGGCAGACTCCATCTGCAAGTTTTTGCCTGCTTGCACGAAAATAATGCTTTTTGGGAACTGGCCAGTTCAAGGAGGGAAACAGTTTAACAAACACCTTAACCTGCAAATTCAGCAGTTCAGTGCTAGACTGCAATGGGGTAGACCCATCTCAGGTGGCTGGCTTCTTGGTCAGCCACATCAGCCACTTAACAGCAGCACGTGTGAGTAACCTGTTTCTCAGGTCACCTCATCGTCAGAGCCACAAATGGATGATATTCATCAGCTCTGGTATTTTGGTACCATGATGGATGAAATGCCTTGTTTACACCAAAGAGTGAATTGTTCTGCTCTGCTTCTGGTGAGCAGGGGTTTGGATAATCCAAATGGGTTTGAGTAGAAGGTCTGTGGCAGAGTTTGCTGATATACTTTAGTGCAGTTTAGTTCAGTGTTGAACATTTGCTTCCTAATCTACCCCCTTCTCCTCAGCAGGGTGGCAGGAATTGTCCTTTTCAGTCTGCATTTCTTGAGATAGATTGAGTAGGCACTCTCATACTTGTGGACCACATCAATTAAAAACCAGTTAACTCTGTTACTGTATCATCATATGGAGACTGGATGCAGGCCAAGCTTCAGCTTCTTCATGAGATGTTTTATGGTTTATTGTGTTGGGAAGGAAACAAACCTAATCCTTTCCTTCTATACAATGAGGTTCTATACAATAGAACCTCATTGTATAGGTCAGTAGCTTTCTGAAGATTAATTTGGGGTGTACAGATAGAGAAACTGTCCTATTAAAAGGGAGAAGATAGTCTAGTTTAACTCTTTTGGAAATTTAAGTGAAAAACATAATTTTTAGTGATGTTGAGATAAATTCTTTTAAAACACCTCTAGACATATACCAACCCCCCCCCAAAAAAAATCAGACCAGAAATTTTGATTGACCTGAGAGCCAGACTGACAAGTTTTAGTTCTCAGATCTGTGTTGATGAGGAGAAAATTCTCCTTCTTACCAAATTATAACTGACAATGATACTGAGCTTGTGCTAGCACAAGGTGCTTTTTTAACTGCAAATATGATTTCAGCCTTAGAATATCATAATAAATTCACTGAATGGACTTTGTTCTGTAGTATACCCTTATAATTATAAGCCCTTCATTTTTGCCCAAGGCGTCTACTTAGGAGATATCATAAAGTGAAAATAATCTTAATGTCACTAAATGAGAAACAAATGATCATATTGCCTTGCAGAAAAACAAAATGGGAAGGGGGATAGAGGAAGGGGCAGTACAGAATCATATTTGCTGCACTCTTGTGGGCACCAGGAGAAGAATGTCCTTTATTTTTCTAAGAATAATTTAAAAATGTGTTTGTATCAATGTTGCATCTTCTCAGTAACGATTGGAATTTCTGACTATGCAGAGATGATGTTCAGCCTCTAAGAAAACTGATAGCTTGGTCTACATTACTGGTATTGAGGTCTGGGTGCATGGTGGCTGTTTTGGAGGTGTAAGTAGGAGGGAGGGGGGAAGGTTCCTTGAGAACCAGCTGCCAAAAAAAAAAAAAAAAAAAAAAAAAAAAAAAAAAAAAATCTGATGTAAGCCAAAACTTAGTGAAAGTAGGATATGAAGCTGGCTTATGGAAATTTACCACTGGATGCCACTGTTGCTTCATAGAATGTCATACTAAAATAACATCAGCTCTGCTGAAAAATTCTGCTTTTCCTTCACTCTCATCTTCTTAGTTTATTATTACTTTAATCTTTGTTCATATCAAAGGAAAGGAGAAATCATGCCCCACTTATTCTCTCCAGCAACATGGTGATATGGTTTCCATACCTAGAAGTGACAGCTTGTCATAGGAAAGAAAAGGGAATGACACAAAATTTGTCTTCTTTTTTTTTTTCTTCCCCTTCTAAGGTAAGGTATTTTGCTTGAACAGAAGAAAGGCTCAGATGAAAGAGTAGCCAATTTTCCTTGTAACTAAATTCCTTCTCTCTGTCTCTGAATCCTGTGTTAATCACAACTAGATTTGGACACTGAGCCTTTACTCCTGTTTTAATGTCATCCTACAGAGCAGGGCAGGAGGTCACTTTTGCAAATACCTGTTTATTTCCTTTCCCAAGTGTTGGGCATTTTGTACTTGAAAGAATGTTTTCCACTTGTTACAATTTTTTCCTCCTGGGGGAAGCAGGGAGGGTGAAGGTCATCAGGTGAATTTTTGATGGCTGTTTCTTGTTTTTACAGGTACATTTGTAATCACCTGATTAGCAACTCTGATACTTTTCTGCAAGTCATACACTATGGGGTTTTGTAAATAGCTTTTTCTTCTTTTTTTTTTCTTTCCTTTTCTTTTCTTTTTATTTTTTTTTTTTGACTGAAGCAACCCTCAAAATGTAATTAATTTAATTAAATGAAAAGAAACAAAAAATCCTAACATCTGAAGCGTAAGTTTCAGATCAGGTCGTTTGGGGTTTCTATTCTATGTGCACCTAATTTTTAAGCTTTCCTATGGGGGAAGAAAAGAAAAATGTTAGAAAAAACCACGAGAGATGGGTTTTTTCTAGTGTTGTGCCTGGCTTCTGAGGAGACAGTCCACCTTCTGTGCTCCTGCTTAATTGGGTAGGCACAAGTATTGTCGGTTCCATGAAGCGCCAGCCTAATTAGCAACAGAGGGAATGCGGGGAAAGGCAAAGACAATGGGCACGCTCTGTTGCGAGGGCTCTGAAGGAAGGAGCAGCAGTAGCCGTGCAGCCCCGAGAAAGCACGTTCGCTCTCTCTGCAAGCTGGGCGGGAGCAGACAGACAGCAGGGCTCCAGCCCCGGGGCCTCGGCACTGCCATGGAAACCGCACAGCAGCCCCGCATCCCCCCGGCTGCGCGGCCCTGCGCAGGAGGCAGCGGCACCCACACAACCTGCGTGCTGCTGCGGCTCGGCCGGCTCAAAATGCACGGCCCCTCTGCTGCTCCACAAGGGCTGTAGGAGGCAAATCCAGGCGGAGGGAAACAAACAAGTCAATCTAGTAAGTTTACTCTCTAAGGTGGGCTGCCGATTGCAGCACGATGCTCGTGCTGGATGTCTGACAGCCACAATGCAGTTTAAGAATGCAGCTGTTCACTGATAATTCCTCTCTCTCTTCTGGAGCTGAAGTTTCGCTGGATTCGATATTGTAATCCAAGTTTTGCAGCGATCAGGACTGGATGCTAACGCTGTGGCTTCCGAGGGGAAGCCTGCCAGCAGAGCTGCTGTTGATGCCGCATAAACTTGTAGCGGTGACCCAGATAACATCGTGACCGACACAGTAAGTTACAGTGTCAGGAGGAATAAATGTCTCCTCCAGCCCCTCGCAGAGCTCCAGCTGTGCCGTGGTACCTGCCCTTAAGCCCCATCTACCCAAGAAACTGATGGGCTCTGGGAGCTGCTGGGCTTTGCTCAGTTGTGAGCTAGTTGTACAAGTGAATTCAGGAAATACACAGGGCTTGCAATGATTTGGAATTGTGGTGATTTAGTGTTCTTAGCAAAGGACCTTTCCAAAATGGTTGCCTGGGCTCTGCCATGTCTGTTGAGAATTCCTAGCAGTCATCTAAATATGACAGTTCTCTAAAGAGAACTTTTGTGCCCTCACCCCTCATCTACCACCCTCTGCTTGGTTCCTACTTCTGGCCTAGACCTGGGAGAGGACTATTTTTTAAATCACCTTTCCCGAAGTTCTGCAGTCAGCCACATCTCCATCTCACTTGTGTTCTGAGGCGGAAATGACAAGGTTTCTGTTGTGCTCATTTGTTATGCCATGCAGAAGAAGGTTCCCCCTGTTCCTTTGCAGAAGGGCTGGTTTCATGGCTGGAGAATGCTAAGCGGGTTCTGCAGCGGCTTGATGTGGGCTTGCTCAAACCCTAACATGAGGTACAGCAATACAAAAGAAGCAGACATTTCTGGTATTTTTGGACAACAGCCTAAATATATCCTCACTACTTTTTGTGGTTTGCAGCTGTCAGAGAAAAATAGCTAGATGAAATTTGACTTCAGCACAAGAAGGACTGGCCTTTTCAATGTAGTGTGTACTGCTGAACAGTGACTATGATGGAACAGAGCAGGATTTAAGCCTGTGTTTTTGAGAGGTTGTGGTCAGGTTAGCTAGCTAGCTAATGTAGAGGCAAAGCCAGAGAAGGACTAAAAGGGCATACCAAACAATTGAAATAAATGAGCTGCTGCCTCTTTTTTTTTCACCCTCATCCTTTGTCCATTTTAGAGTGAGTGATGCAGAAGACCATTGCTGAACACTGTTCCCAGGCTCCCTCTACATTGGATGTGTGTGTATGCAAAGATCTGCAATGCTTCCACAGCCTTTTCAGTCCCTTAAGTGTAAAAGGTAAAGTGTAAGGACCTTTTCAGGTCCTTAAGTGTAAAAATTCAGTCCCTACTGCATTTGAAGATAAAATCAGATTCTCAGCTGTGCCATCTTTTGTTAGCTGGAAACCTTAATATGTGTATACAGTAAAACCTGCTACCAGAAATGGCAAAGAAAACTTCTGTATCTTTTACAAGAAGAAATAGGCAAAGAGCAAAGGTGTTTTAGAGCAAAGTGGGGTAGGGCTTCTCCATGCCATGGACATGATCAGAGTTGGGCATTGTCAGGACTGTGAATATGGTTCTATATGTGACTTTATAGCCATGGATCATCATGAGGCAGAAACCAATCGGTTTTACCCCATGTAAGCCTCTGCTTGTTTATCTATTTGAAAGCTGTCACTCATTCTTTTTGCTCTATTTGTAGCCTTCACAATTTAATATTTGTATAAATCTTAAAGCTGACACCTTCACAATGTGGGTTTTCATTCTACAGTTCCTGCTGCTGCAGTACATTAAAAATGTTTGCAGTCTCCTCTTCTATGGGGGTGATCTTTGTAAATTTGTCTGGTCTCTTTGGGGATGCTGCATCCTCTGGCTGCTCATGTATGGAAAGTGCATTGGTACAAATTTATTTATAACTTTTTCAATTGGTGCTGTATCTCTGTGGTCCTCTACTGCAAGTCTTTTCAAACTCTCAGAGGAGATTTTTCAACAGCTCCTCGCTCATAAGCAACAGCTTCCCCCATGATAACCCTGCAGCAACTCGTCTTGTTCCTTCAAGCTTCTGGCTGTTGCCAACCTAGTCATTAGACTGATTATTATTTAAGCTGATCATGAATTCCAGTTTGGACTCTCTGCTTTCACAGTGAGTAATTAGAGAAGGCACCTTCCCCATCAATTTGTGCTATTCATGGAAATGTTATCACTTACAGGGGATACAGAATAGACATTTGTAGGTTCCTTTTAAGTGTCTGAGAAAAAGTCCATGGCAAAGGGGAAGCTCCTAGGTGACTTATAGAAACCTTGCCCTCTTGTTCACTCTGTATTAGATGTTTAGGGATTTGGTGCTGGTGTTTTACATCATATTTACATTCTCAAGAATGTGGTGGGTTTATTTNCCTATCATCCAATGTCCTGAAGTCAAGTTCAGGATATTTCTATAGATAGAATAATATTTAAACAGTGCCTGAAAACATTCCTGTATTTTAAAAATACTTTGAGACGAAAGTCTACAGTGAATATGTGAGACCAGGGGAGCAGATAGTGGCAAGACTATCATCATTAACAAAGAATACTTTTGTCTTTTGAAGTAGTATAGTCATAGGTGTGTGAATTTGAAAGCCGTGCAACAGTATTAGTTCTTTGATTAAAAGCCACAAAAGATTAAATTCTTCAATTACTGTGTAGGCTCTCCTGAACTTTCTGGGAACTGGAGTAAAGGGAATAACTGAGGGTCAAAGGCCAAAGACAGCCCAGCTGGTCATTAATCTAAATTTGCCTGTGGAATATAGCTGTGAAGAAGTTGTTAGTACACTTTCTCCCCTCTCCCTAAACAAACAAACAAACAAAACCCCCAAAACACCAAAAAACCCCTAAAAACCAAAAAAAGAACCAAAA
>VZUA01054558.1:30767-48160 GCA_013401035.1 Horornis vulcanius
TGGGGACAGCACCGGGGGACAGCACCGGGGGACAACGCCTGGGGAAAGCACCTGGGGACAGCGCCTGGGGGCAGCGCCTGGGGACAGCACAGGGGGACAGCGACTGGGGACAGCACCTGGGGACAGCGACTGGGGACAGCGCCTGGGGACAGCGCCTGGGGACAGCACCGGGGGACAACACCTGGGGACAGCGCCTGGGGACAGCACCGGGGGACAACACCTGGGGACAGCACCTGGGAACAGCTGGCAGCTGCGCCGCTGCTCCTTCGCACGCTGCTCTTGTCCTTTGGGCGAGAGGCAGCCCCCGCAGCCTGACAGCCACTAGATGGAGGAATCTCACCAGAATTTTGCTTCAGCCTGTTTTTAAGAACCTCTCAAGGCATTCATTTGATCAGTGCGATTTCATACAGAATATTAATATATGCCAAGTTTACAGTATCTTTTTGCAATATCCAGTCTAGGAAAAAAACTCATAAAACTGAAGTTGCATAGCTTATCAAACTCCTATTTTAAAAGGAAAATTTGCATTTTCATGGCTAAGCTTTTGATGCATCTTTCCTTTTCACTGCTTCATCTCCGGTGTAATGGCCTTATCTGAGCCATCTCTATCTGTACTCCGTACTCAGAATATTGGTACAATTTTCTTCATGTACTTCTGAAAACTTACTTTTTTTGGTTGCTGGAATCCCGTGTTATATTTTATCCCTAAACAAAGAAAGAAAGTAAAGTAATTATTTAGAAATAAAAAACTTTAGTTTCTTTTCTTCTAGACTGATAGAGCAAGTGTTGTTAATGCAATGACAAATAGATCAATGGTGAATCATAATTAATGTATATTTCATAGTAACAATAATCCTTGAAAGGCCTCTTTATGTATAAGTGTCATAAAAATTGTGAAATGGAGTGAAAGACTCTATGACTTTCACCCTTTTACAGATGGGGAAGCTGAGATGAACAAAAGTGGAACGAAAGTGATTGCTTAACCTCAGCTAAAAGGCCAGTAGCAGAATAAGAATCAGCTGAAGGTTGTGATTCCAGGTTAGAGATCTAAAAAATCCCAAAAAAGCTGTCCTTTGTGTATTTACCCAAAGCTATATGCTTCTACCCTGGAACTTTGGATAGGACAGTGCTTAACCATGATAGCAGCTTGCACGGAGTGCTCTGCTGTAAAGGCAGCATGCAGTGGAGTTATGTGTAGGTGAGGTAATATCTGCACACTTTTGGAGAGGCAAACAATACAGAATCATATTTTCTCTGATCTTCTGGCTTCTACAGTGATATTTACCTGAAAATAGAATAATAAAAATGTGAAAATCCTAGATGGCAGCTTTAGCTGATGTGTAGGGTTTCTTTCATGACCATAACCTTTGTTATAGCTTAATAAGACAGGAATGGATGATGGAAACGCTACTGAATTATGACATTTGTTTGGGGCTTTTCAACTGGTAGAACTGTTGTCATCACTGTCAATGCTGCTTGAAGACTTCAGTTTAATAAGTCTGCATGATGAATCCACAGCCTTTTGGACAAGGACAATTACAAGCAAAGGTCTTGCACATCATTAAGTGAAAGCTCAGACCCATCAGGTTGATGTTCATAGTGCCAGGAAAGCTCTCAGAAGCACCTTGCAGGATGGTTCACACTGTGACTTACTGCAGTTAGGGTAGCAAGCCCAGCTTAGATCATCAGTCATGCTTTATTTTTGAAATCACATCTACAAACTGATATTCATAATAGAGTCTAAAAAAAAATTCCTCTGGTTATTTCTATGCTCCAAAATCTCCTCTAACAGCGTTCATGATGCTTTTGGTTTATGTTTGAGCTTTAACTCCACTTCTGCAATTTGTTAGCCATGAACTCAAGGTTGTGTGGGATATTGTGATTCAGTGCCTATTAAAAGTACAGAGTATATTATTTCTACTTCATCAGAAATAAGTTCTAGACACCTTACAGAAGGAGTCTTAAGCCTTCTCCTAGATGCTTCTCAAAAATGTTTAGCTGCAAATTAAAGTGAGAAGGTATCTACTAAAGAGAAATAGAGCTTGTCTGTAGCATTCCTGTGTGGGTTCTGGAGATCTGAGGCTGACCCTTCTGCACCAGGCTTTAGGAGCTGTTCCTGAGCTGTGGTCCAGGTCCTGATGTGATCAGTCACAGAACCACATTTATTCTACTGTTGTGTAATGAGTTACAGAGGCAGGCAGGGCAGGAACCTGCTGTCCAAAAACCCCAGCCAAACCTGAGCACCAGCCCTTTGAAACAACTGATACTAAAGCAGGGGTGATCTGTTTATACCATGAAAATGTTGTATTTGTCAGTAAATGTAACTGTTTCTTTTTTGCTAACCTTAAGGGCCTAATTTTAAGCTGTTTGAGCTGCTTGGCCTTTGCTCTAAGGCATCATTATTACAGCTTGGAGTAGTTACCTAATTTGTACCATGGAGAAGACATGTTCCTTTTCCAAAAGTCTTTTGAGCTTCTTACAGTTGAAAACTTAAATAGGTGAGGAAAGACTTTTGGTCACTTATAAAAAAATTGGGGAAGTACTTTGGATGGAATCAGTTACAAATACTGGAGCATTTGTTGTGTCCAAATTATAATGTAACTTGTGGTTGGTTTTCTTCAGTTGTGGTCATTTGCTCTGATTTAAAGCAAGCTCTGGTACCTTGCAGCAAACCCACATATTTTGTGTAATTACGTCTTAAATTTGGTGCCACAACTAATAGTTATTAATAAAATCCTGCAGAAGTGCAAAGAGCAGGTATGAGACCTAAGTATTTTGTGGTTAATTATGATTATGTTTTTGTAGTAGTGTTCCATAAAGATAAATTATTTGAGAGGTTAATATTTTGTACTGATATGCTTTGCTTTGAAAAATAAAAAATAAATGTTAGGAGGGGATGACTAACCATTTAAAAAGATGGTTATTCATTAACTGGCTTTAAGATGTAATCAGAATAATTCCTGCTTAATATAAATGTTTGGTGAAGCACTTGCCAAACTTTTTTATGTTTTCTGAATTTGTGACATCTAAATTTGTCTTCTTTTAGTTGTCTTTCTCATGATACAGTCTGTCACTTTGGATCTAAATCTACATGATAAAAACCTCTTAAGTGCAGTGAAGTCAGGGAAGTTATATTGCACAGATCTATTATACTAATCAAAATCTAAATTCATTGTTATGCTACACCTTTACTATCCATATTTTTTACCAGGTCTATGATGTTATTGCCAAAAGGGTAATATTTTTGGTCATAAATAAACCACTGGTGTCTGGCAGTGGAAGGCAGTGATCAGTAACTCTTAGGTGCCAGACGTGATGATGACCAACACCTCACTGGTGCTCAAACACAGAGGGAATAGCAGAGACAGAGTCATTCTCTCAATTACAGATTGTTTGTGGTGATTTTCATGGTGTTCTTTTCTCTTCCACTTGTGTGACCATGATTTTCCAGGCTTGAGCCTGGCCTGTGCTTTGTCCAGTCCTGCTACACAGTGAAACCCACTGTGAGCTATTCTTTATTTTCTTTTCCAGATGCTACTAGCAGCACAATAAAATGGGCTTCATCTTCCTTGTGTAATACTGTATAGTTTTACATTCTGCCTTCTCCTCGCTCTCTGCTTCAAGACCTAATTTTGGTTTGCCTCTGATGTTTTGCTCTGCTTTGCCACTCAGCTACAGCTGAAGTATTTTTAAATAAAAATGATAACTTCAAGTCTGCATCTGCAACTCATCCCTTACAGGGCTTCTGTGCACAGAGTGCTTTTTGCTTCACCCAAACAGAATTGTGAAATTTACTCTGGAACAGCTGTTATGCCATTTCAGGAACATCTCTGTCAAGTGTCCTATCCACATACACCCCAGTCTTAGGTTCTTTTCTCAGACACAACAATGTGTACTTGATTACAGAATGATTAATAGAATAGTACTCAGAATTCTGATAAGCATGAAAAAAATTTAGCTAGAAGAAGATTTTCCCAAAAATACCGGTCAGAAAACTAGGATAGTACTTTTTTAATAAAATAAAATTCAATTAAACTTAACTCAGCTCATACAGTATAAAAGACCTGCCCATATCTGATCCTAATTTACTTTGATGTCCAATTGTTTGCATATTTGAATTAAATTACTCAGTAAAGAAATTTAGTTAAAGATTGCTACCATAGAAAATTATTTGGTTTTACATCTATGTCAAATATAGGTGTAGTATACACATCTGGAATACTTTTGAAATATATAAACCTCTAAAATAAAAACATTTTCTAAAAAATTAAGGCCTAATTAGAACAGACTTTATATGCGTGTCTGTTTTAACTAAGTGCTATAAATCCTTTTTCTAACATAAACCTACAGTTTGATTTGGAAAAATGCCTTCAAGAGTTCCATCTAAGCTGCACACAGTATCTCATTTTAATACAGATGGAATTAATGAGGCCAAGTAAAGAAGGCTTAGCAAAGCAGTAGCACATCTTAAATTGTACATCAGGAAAGAAGGAAACCTGTGCAGTGAATCTACATAATCTGATCCCTTTGAGTCCCCAGAGAAGCTGCACGTGTGTGGTGTCACTTCCCACACTTGGGCAAACTCTGGCAGAGGATGCTTGGCTTAAATGGTCCCTGCCCAGCCCTCACCAGACAGGTTTGGTGGGTATTTCCTTTGCACTGGGGGAAATGATGGAATGTTTCTGGGGCTGTTTCCCATCTCCTAACTAGGCCTTTGGAGCTCTAAGTAGTTAATCATGGCTCTTTGAGCAAAGAGCTTCTTTTTTCCCCCCCCTAGTTTTGGAAGACATAAGAAGTTTGCCAAGCTGCAGAGGGTTGGGGTTTTTTAGTCTCTTTGAGCTTTCTTTCATGTGTGAGTTCCTTTGTAACTCAGGTAACACATTTGTCCTGAATTCTCAGCTTTTTGTTTAAATCCTACCATTGTCAAGCATACAATTTCTAATAGTTTAAATGCAATCTGTTTGAGGAATTTTGAACTCTGACTGATGGCTTATTCTTAAGCACTTGTGGTGAAGTAGAGCACTTCCCAAAAAGAGAGCCTCATTTCCCCCTCTCCTGTGCTAGTACTGTGCTAACACAGCATTACTTTCCATTGTTCTTGTGCCTTTTCTGTCCAAGTCAGCTTCAGAGATGCAGACATTGGATCTAAGTGAAACTGGGGCTGTCATTTCTAAAGCAGGCAAATCTGGGGTTCCTCCATCCCACAGGGAGCAGCCTTGTGCTGCTGCATCAGTGTCATGGGGTACTTAGGATGGCAGCAGCTTGTGTGCACTTCAGTTGATTAAAACACGATTACTCTGGCTTTTTGTAACTGAAATGACTTTCCATCTTAATGAAGCAAGGGAGTCTCTGGACAGAAGTACTGTATGCAGGGAAAGCAATGCAATTCTGAAGGGCATAGCCTGGAAATAATTAAAAACATTCAGTTCATCCATCAGTTTGAACAAGAAAAAATTACAAATCGGGGAGCCAAAGCACAGATCAGTACACACATTAGGTGACTTTTAATATTTGCCTCTTGAGGACTTTCATGCTGTCAAAGAAGTTGGTATTCCCAGATGATTTGTGGCACCAGTAGCTGATCCCTATGCTGGAACCAGCATGTCTGTGCAGTTGTTCTGAAGCACAGTCCTCAGTCACAGCTGCTGCCATGGTGTCACTGCTTCCCTCATGATCCCCCATTAACTCCCTCGTGGCCAAGGTGCTGTGTCCCTCTTGGCAGCTTAACTTCAGCCACCCTTCACATGTGGCTGCCTTGGCTTTTCCAGGAAGGGAATCCTGGAGTAAAAGATCAGCGTGTGCAGCTGGGTACCCCCTGTTTGTAGATTTGGCTTCCTCCTGAGGATGGTGTTTATGCCCACACAATGTTTCTCAGACTAAATAGCCAGGCTGTCTTCCTGCTGCTGTTTCCCCTGAATTGCTCAACACTGACCAAATGCCAGGCACCCACAAAAGTCACTCATGTTCCCCTGCCACAGCTGGGAAGAAGAGAGGGGAAAAAATAAATGAAAAGTTCATGAGTTGAGATTAAGACCAGGAGAAAACACTCCAAGGGCAAAACAGGCTCAATTTAGAGATGCAAAGTGAATATTATTACCAACAAAGTCTGAGGAGGATAACGAGAAGTAAAATAAGCCCTTAAAAACACCTTTCCCCCCAACCCCTCCCTCCTTCCCACCAACAGCTCAGGGACACAGGGCGGGGGGCTTGGTCAGTTCATCCCCAGAGATCTTCTTTCAGTGCTCCGGGAGAGGAGCCCTTCCCCTGGGAGGCCCTGGGGTCCCTCCCACGGGGACAGCTCCCCCTGAGCTGCTCCAGCCGGGCCCCATCCCAGGAGCAGCAGCTCTCAGTGACTGCTGCAGTCAGTCCCTGCCAGGGGCACAGAGCCCTCCCGGAGTGCTGCTCTGTGGGTCACTGCTCCGAGGGGTGCAGCCCTGCCAGGACAGGCTGCTCCAGCCTGGGAGCAGGGCCCCCCTCCACTGGGTCACCCACGGGATCACAGCCCCCTCCAGGGATCCCCTGCTCCAGCCTGGGCACCTCCCCAGGGGCTGTGGGGGGATCTCTGCACCCCCAGGGATCCCCAGGGGCTGTGGGGGGATCTCTGCATCCCCAGGGATCCCCAGGGGCTGCAGAGGAATCTTGGCTCCAGGGCCTGGGGCACCTCCTGTCCCTCCTCCTCCACTGCCCTTGGTGTTGTACCTCTCACATGTTCTCACCTTCTCCTCCTCTCTAGCTGGAATTCAAACTGTGCCTGCACTTTGTTGTGATTTTCTTCTTAAATCTGCTACCACAGAGGCATTACCAGCCTCTCTAACTGGCCCAGCCTTGGCCAGCAGCCTGTCCATCTTCAGAGCCATCAGGGACTGGCTCTGTTGGGCATGGTGGAACCTTCCAGCGGCTTCTCACAGAAGTCACCTCCATGGCCCCCCTGCTTCCACAAGCCAGGCCATTCAAAACCAACACACCCTCCATAAAGGCTTTGTACCTCTTGCCTCATGCCTGTTTGCTATGCATATTTTTGTGTTGTGTGCTAGTCAGAAATACCATCTCTTCAAGCTACTGTTTATTTTTTATTAATCTGAACACAGGTTCATGTGAGAAATAATCATTTTGATATGGGTTGCCCTGCAAAATTTTTTATTCATCAAAGCGAAAGCAGGAGAGAAGCAGAAATGTTAGCATTTTTAAAGGAATAAATTCCTTTTGAATCAGAACCCAGAGTGTTGCTGTGTCATTCTGGTAAGTCCCACTACGTAGACAGCTGACATTGGTAACTGAGTATTGTCTGAATCTGTGGTGTTACTTTTGTCCAGAATATTATAAATTTCCATCCAGAGTTTGCAATGAGCCTGTTAACTGTCCTCTACTCTATTGTTGAGATTATAAATTGACTGAGGAAAAGATTCTTTTATTAACTGGGATTTGGAAATCCTGATACTTCTTTGACTTGCAACATACTAATCAAACAGGTATATGAACTCTTTGAGAAAAACACATACTATTGTGTTTTTTTCAGAATGGTCTTATATTCTAATATAAACTGAATCCATCTTCTTCACAAAATAATGATGCAACTTATGCTCGCTCTGTTTCCATGATAACCAGCAAAGGAAGGGGCATGGCACATTTATACTGGAGGCTTAATTGAAAGAATAGGGGGACCTGTTTGTGAATTTATTATGAGGAAGGTACAACTACTTGTTTACTTTGTCTTCTTTGCTATCTAGCCATACTAATTAGAACTTGCCATTTTCTGACTTAATTTATATTCGATAAGAATTCTATAAAAAACCAGAAAAGTCAAGTCTGTGCTGTTGCACTCCCCATTCCTTCTTTGGGCCTATCCCTGGGAATACTGTTAATTAACATCATTAGCTTTCAGGCACTGTCAGCAGTTACTTGCAATTTCTACTTAATACCTTTCAGTTATTCTTCATTCTCATATTTAATATTTGCATATTGCCTTAGTAGCATGACTTTGGCAAGGACATTACACTTCTCCAGATTTATTAAAAAGTAAAAGCTAAAGTTTAAAATCTAGCACTGCATTTATATTTAGTGGCCTGTAGAACTATTCAGGTAACCAGAGGAATGTCAATGAATTGCAAGGAAGCACTTCATGTAATTTGACTTACTGTAGCTAGTTAGCATAGCTCATCCAGAACCCAGAAATGTTCCAAGACGTTGTGCAAGTTGGACAAGAAAGCTTCCCTGGTCTTTCTATTGGAGGGGAGACAAAGTAATACAGGTGGAATTTTTGTCTGCTTTCATGTCACTCTGCAGAGATGTTTCTTTGGGAAAGAAAGTGCAAATGGAAACAGAGAAGGCTGCAGGCAAAACTGAAAAAGTAGATCTACACAGACATGCCTCTGAGTGCTGAAGTTCACTGCTTTGATAGATTGACTGTAGATCAAATAGCACAGATGTGTATCCAAATGTTGCATATGATTATGTTAAAATCAATTAACTGGAACTGATAAAGTTTCCCTTTCTCCTGTTCTTGTAGTTGATTATTGACAAGTCTTAGTATAAGAGATCAATATGGAACATTTTTAAAAAAGCTAACACCTGCAGCATCTACAAAACTTGGTGCAGGAAGGGTGATAATTGGACATACTTCAATTCCTGCCCTGTGAGAAAGAAGCAGTTCTTGGGAAGCTCAGTGTAAGCAGTTGAGCTCTTTGCCAAGCTTTTTATTGCTGAGCACTTGAAGGGCAGTGGGGATTTGCTGTTTGTCATTTCCCATTGGCTCTACTCTTCTTCTTTGTGGAAGGCTTTCTGTTTCTTGTTAAGGAGCTCACTTGCACTTCTTCAGCCAGTTCCACGACTGATGGGTAGGACAACATGGTTGCATGTTCTCAGTGTGTTGAATTGACTTTCCTATCAGTAAGACTGAGGCAGAAATGGTTCTGCTCAAAAACCGAGTGCTGACTGCTTCCAGGATTCAGGTGCCATTAGATGGTACCTAGGAGTTGACCTGAGGTGCAACCCAGGTAGGAGGAGTAAAAGTGCTAGTATTGAGTTTTAGTAAGCTTGATACTCTTTAAAGGTATGGGGAGGCCATTTAAAGATGTTCCAAAACTTATGGAATTCACAATTTCTCCATCAGTAGAGTGGCAATTTGATGTTCACGTTTTCTCCTTGGCCATGCAAAGTTCAATGAAAAATGGCAGTGGAACACCTGGAAAATCTAAAATGGACACACCTCACTGAGGACAGCTCATGCTTCATGTGGTGTGTGCCTGAGAGGTTCAGGTGCTTACAGGACATAAGGCTTGATCTTAACTAAGCTTTATGTCATGTGAACAATGAAATACAATTTAGCGGCAGTGGGATTTGGAGGACATTTGCTCTGTCAGCTTCAGCTCCCAACTCTTGCCACTAGAAACTGGATATTCCAGACTCTGATCCATTTGCAGCTTGGTACTGGCATTGGAGGGAAGGCTTTGGTGCCTTTCCCTGTGTACTCCCTGGCACAACTCGTTTCCATTCTACCCCCACAGGACTGCAGATACCTCAGAGTCAGGGAGCATAGGGAGCTGCTGCTACAGGACTTAGCTTTCATCTCTCCTTCTCTTTACTCTCCTGGTCCCTGCCTCCACCAGGTCACTGCACCTCCTTCCCCTCTCCTGCATTGAACCTGGGATCTTGGCAGAGAAGTAAGGAGATGCTGCAGCAGTGGTGTGGCAGTGCACCTCAGGAATGAGGTGAGAAAAACAGCCTTCTGTGGGTCTTGGTGACTGTTCTGTTCCTCTGCACTCCTGGGTGAGTTACACTGCTCTTCTAGAGGGGTCACATCTGCTCTGGCAGGGAGAACAGACTGGTGTTCTCCATTTGCTCACTCTTCCCTGTTTCCTTCCTATGAAGCCTGGGATGCAGGAGGCAGAGGGCTCTAGTGTAGTTACCTCTCTGTCAGTCTGAACTATCAGAGGTACCAGAAGTGAGGACCCTTCAGCCACTGCCATTTTATGGGCACATCTGCATTTTTCATTCACTCATACTAGCACTTGCTGGTTTTTCTAGTACCCCAGTGTAGAAGTAGTGTAGTACCCCCCAAGGAGGGGCTGTATGAATTGAGAGATGAATTGTTTACATATACTCTGACAGTCCAAATTTGGGATACAGTTGCTATGACAATTGAATCATCTGATTTTGTAAGTTAGTGCATGCAAACAGCCAATTGATTGCTGAATATGCTTAGCTAGGAATGGAACTTTTATTTAGTGTGTGAATGTGTCTGATTTCATTGATGGCTTTTCTGTGACAATTGTTGTTCAGAGCATTTCAATATAACCATGGTTCACTCAGTACCTTGCATTCAGTTATAGATGATCTGTTCTCTCTGTTGTGTGTTAGCTGAAGGATCTCTGACACAATCTGCCCCTCTGTTTCAGCCTTCAGAGGCAGCACTCTGCCAGGTCGAGCTATTTCCTGGCAGTGAAGCGCTGACTGGTGTGAGCTTACAAAGGGCAATTCAACACAAGCACTTGTTTGGCTGCCTCTGCTCTGGTGCTGCTTAAACCCCAGGATTGTAGAAAAGTGGGACACTGCAGGCCTTTACTGGCCTGGTTGTTTGCTACACCTGAGATGTAACTCTTTTGCTTCAGATGTGGACTTCTTATCGAGCCGCTTTCTATCTTGAGTTTTTGAAGATGCATACTGGTTGCACTCTATGTGTAAACATTAGGCAATCTCATTTGGTGATCTCTTCATGGTCTTAGAGTTGATCCATTGGGTGAAAAAGGAAAAAAAAAAATGTTTTTACTCAAAGGACTGAGCTCCCTAAGTTTTACTACTCATTATTCAGAAATAAAATATTTAAAACCTTTGCACTCCACTGTCTGAAGACTTGCTACTCTGAGAATTGAAATTGGAAGCATGGGTTTAAAACTCCTTTTTTTGCAGTATTAGAACAGCTTCTGCTTAAGCAATAGTTGTCTATGATTGTATAGCATTGTCTTTTAAATATGAAAATTTGGCATATGCTTCAGTGGGTCCTGGATCAGCTCCTTCATGAACAAGCAGCAACACAAGATGGATTTTTCCAAGTGCTGGTAAATTGCTCTCCTAATCTCTCTTACTTGATGCTGCTTCTTCTCACTGCACTTTTCCCTGGAAAGATTGGGAAGTTAGTGCTGCTCCTCTGAAACCAGCTGAAAACTGCTATGGGCTTGCAAAAACCAAGTTTCTTCCTGCTAAATTTTATTTAAGAAAAAAAACATTGGATAAAAATTGTCAGTGACTTTTTTTTTTTTTTTTACTTCTGCAAGAACTAGAATATGAGAAAAGAAATATGTGTTTAAAAATACATGGAGTAAAGTTTTGGTCTCATTTTTCATTTCTTTGTGTCTCTGCCTCAAGAAAAACTAAAACCATCAGGAACAGGCATGGAAAAGAACACCACTACTTCATACACTCACTTTTTTCCAGTCTTCTCTGCATAAAAAGGGACAGCATTTACAAAACTGTCATAAATTTCTGTAGGAAAAAGATTTAATTATCCAAAAAGTGAAGATGTCAAAAACATAAGGACAAAGAAATAAAAAAGTTTTGCATCATTCTTTAGAATGAATTTAAATGTCTGTCTCTGTTTCCTAATGCAAATCCAGCCTTGCTGCTTTTTACCCCTTTTAGATTTTCTTTTTCATCTGAAGGCGACAAAGACCTTTGACAGGAATTTGGTTTATGCTTTTCATGCAGTTTCAGATTCTCTTTTCAAAGATGCTCTAAACTTTCTTTGTGAAGCTGAAATGAACTAAAACTTGCAGAGGCACATCTGCAAGTGTGCAATTTCAGATAGCTTTCCTATACTTTTTGCTATTCAGAACATAAAGATTCTACTTTGAGAAAATGCATACTAGCATGGCCTCAAATCCCTTCCCATAACTTCTTGTGTATTTGGTTTGCTTGCCCAAAAATGAAATTCTTCAGGCCATATTCCTCAGAGAATCTCTCCAGCCAATTTTACCCAGAGGAACTTGAGAAATGTGGATTTTCACTTGTATGCTTTGTATGAGGTGCAGGGCTGGCAGTCTTACAGGATGAATATGTTATGTTAATAAAATGAAATTATTAAAATTATAGTAAGCTTGATCTGCTCTCAGTCTAGTACCTCTTAAACAGAGCTATGGATTCAAATTTGGCTTGTAAACAAATGAGATTCCAGACTCTTACTTGACATGATTTTCTTTTTTTCCCCCCATTAAGGAAGGTGGAAATTGCCAATCTGTTGACAGCAAGTGCTGGAAGAAGCAACGTGAGTGATTTCCTTGGTGACTGTCAGACACTTCAGGCCAGGCTTTCAAACTACATTCGTAATAAAAGAAATACACTGTGGGAAAGACAGGCAGTGTGGTCTTTAGCAAGCTTGTTTCTTGCTGGTATGCTGAACCCAGCTGCCAGCCTAGTGCTGCTGGATTAGCTTGGGGAGCTTGCTGAAAGACTGAATGATTCATTGTGTGCTTTATTTTTACAGAGAAGCTATAATATCCTAGAAGTTTAGATACAGAACCTCTGGCACAAAGTCTGAATATATTTTTGCAACATTGCATGCTCAAGACATCTTCTCTGTAGTGCCTAATTTTGTATTTCATAATGGTGTGTTTTAATAAAAACCCATTTTGTCAAATCACAAGTCATCAGATATTGTCTTGAAGTGAATTAATGGAAGAAAAATTCTGAAGTAATCTACTGTTAGTAAATGGCTATGTATGGGTCAGGCAATTTCAGAGGTTGTTACTGTGCTCATTTTGGCTGGGATAGAATCAATTTTCTCCGAGGCAGCGGCTGCATTTTGCATTTGTGCTGGAATCAGTGTTGAAATACAGGGGTGTTTTTGTTTCTGCTGGGCAGGGCTTGCACAAAGTCAAGGTCTTTGCTGTTCCTTGCCCTGCGATGGAGCAGGCTGGGGGTGCACAGGAATTCGGGAGGGGACAGAGCTGTCCCCAAGTGACCCGGATATTCCACAGCGTGTGTCTTTCCATTGTGCTCAGCGTGTAAAGCTGTGGGGACAGCAGGCAGAGGGGGATGATGATGGACTGATGGCCTTTGCCTGCCGAAGCAACCACCAGCACCTGATGGGGCCCACGGGAAGCAGGGAATGAAATCCTTGCTCTGCTTTGCTTGTCTGCATGGCCCTGGCTTTGCCTGCGTCGTGGGTTAAGGCAATTTAAGAGGTAGACACTGCAAGGAGTTGCCTTCCCTCACAGTTCTAACTGATCCCTTTCCACCAATAAGGAGAAATGAAATACAAATATCTGTAAGTGAAAAAATAACAGTTTACTAACAGGAGAAACAGCAACAGGCGAAAATACCAGCGAATGATGACTAGATACAAAATTGCCAAGGCTCACTGACTACCCGGGGACGGACACAAACCCAGAGGGGTGGGGAACCCCCGTCCCCTTGCCACGGCTCGCAGGCAGAGGGGAAATGGCCTCAGCCCCGTCCCCGATAGCTCCAGTGGAGATGGGGCCACAGCCGGCGGCCGGGGCTCGGGCAGGGCTGGAACCCGGCGGGGCTGCGCCTTCCCCGGGCCACGGGACGGAGGGGACAGCGGGGAACTGCGGGGGACAGCGGGGGACAGCGGGGGACAGCGGGGCGGGGGCCGCTCCGGCCGGGCCCGGGCGCTGCTGTGGGGCCGCTCGCCGCCGGGGCCCGCACAGGCCCGGGCACACACCGCCCCAACCAGCCGGGGCACGCCAGCACCGAGGAACGCACCCTCCTGGAACAAAACCAACCGAGAACCCCAAAGGGAGATGTTCACCCTGCTGCCTCAGCTCCGTGTTAGGAACCCCAGAGGCAGGAAAGCCCCAAGAGGGAAGCCAAGGGACTCTGCACCAGTCCACGTCCACAGAGCGGGTCCGCTCCAGAGACCCCCAGCTTGTAAAGGGACCCCAGCAACCATTTCCAGCCGAGCCGTCGGGCTTTAGAGACACAGTCATAATGCTGGGCACAGAGAGATGTGAATACAATAACATTTCGGGTTACCCTCCACAGCCTGTTAAACTGGCTTCTATCAGCCAGGAGTTTTCTCACTTCCACTCTTCGGATTTTCTCCCAACGCCGTGGGAGGGGGCAGGGAAGTGAGCGAGTGGCTGTGGTGCTTAATTACCGGCTGAGGTTAAAGCCGTGACAGTTAATTAATGCAGACAATATCACTTGGTGTTTTGCTGGTTATATTTTAAATGGGCTTAATTTTCAGGAGTTTGCAGCATGGGAGGTCTCAGAGCCCATGTAACATAAAGTTATGAGCTTGGGAGGCTTGGCTTGGTCTGGAGGCTTGGGTTCATTACTGACTCTGCCTCTGTCTCCTCGGTTATAAAATAGGAAGGATGTGCCCTCTCGGAGTGCAGTGCCTGTAAGCTGATTAACCAAGAACTGGAGTGGTTAGTGCTCTGCAAGCATTCTAAGGGTGCTCTCCTTAACTTATTAAATTGCTGAGAATTGAATTCCTGATCACAAGCAGTGCTTTTGAACAGTTACATCCCCCCCTGCCCCCAGCTTCTGTCCACAAGGTTTTCCTGCCACGTTTTGTGTCACCTTGCTTGTCTTGGAATTTCTTCCAAGTTCTGCCTGTGTTTATATGTTAACATTGATGGACATGCTGTTGACACAAACATTTTCCCAAAGCTCTTCCTGTGCATGCTCCTTTGACAGACTAGATTTTCAAATATCATTTTGCAATTGTCTGGCCTCACATTCTATATCACGTAGAGTGGAATAACTGAAGTAGAGAACAGAGGTGTTCCTCGAGAAACTTTGATTTGTGTGTGTAAACAATCTCAATGACTTTTAGGGCAGGGCTCGTAAGGTTTATTTGGTTCTATAGAGTGTTTCAGACAAATTTGGATGTGGATAGGATATGTGACTGTTATATAGAGTAGTTTTACTGTTTTTCTTTTTTTTTTAACACTACTTTCTGGTCATAATCTCAAAATCTGCATAACCAACACTCTTTAAAATGTGTTTTAGTAATTTCAAAATATGATTTCACCTTTTTCAGTAAAATAATGCAAAGAAATCCCTGCCTGTTATGTTAAGATTACAGAGATCTAAAACTAGCTGTAGCATCTTTGTTTAAACCATCTCCTCTCTGAGTCCTCCAAAAGGAATGAGTCTGTTTTACTGCTTTGCACAATTTCTCCCTTGTTCTCAGGGTTCTCTTTCTTCTCTGTCAACACCCTAAGGGCATCACAGTAGCCAAAATGAATGTATGCAAACATCTTAAGAGAAGTGCCTATTAGGATTTCTGATGTTTTGAATGTTTTTCTGCCTTCCCTTAACTTTATGTGGCTTTGTTTAAGCAATAAACTTACAAATAATTAGAAATCCAGGCAGGGATTTCTTTTGGCTTTAATCTACACAGGGACTGAGGATCCCTGATTCACTTGTTATGGAATTAGTGAATTATTGAATACTCAAATAAAGTAATATAAAAATGCTGGGTCAGGTGAAGAATGCTGTTTGTTTCAACTGTATTTAATGATATTTATCTGTATTTAATGTCTCCTTTAACTGAATAAATGTCCAGATATTCATGACATGTAAAATGCTGCTACTAATTCAAAACTATTAAATAAGAACTTCATCCTTCTATAGATCACCTTGACTGAAATTGAGAGACATAGTAATGAAGACATTTTGTCCTGTATTTTTATAAGAATACTGCTGATTTCATTCCAAGTAAATGTTATGTTAAATTAACTAGAAGTCTCTTTAGTGTTTTAGACAGTAAGTTACAGTGCTAAGAACTCAAATCTTGTTAAACATAATTTAATAAGAGCGGAAAATGTTTTAGTTGATTTTTAGTTTCCCTGTTCAGAGGTTAAAATAGAGAAAGTACACTTATAGCAAAAACCAACGTGGAAATAATGATATTTTTCTTCTTCCTTTCTGTAGCAGAAACTGTTATTTTTAATGTACATGAAAAACTTCAGGTTTGAAATTTCACATTTTTTAAAAAAGCATTCTTGTAGAAGCTCATGCAGTTGATAGCTGGGTTCTGTACTGAAAGGCAGAGCAGGCAGGTTTTTCTGTGGCTCAGTCCTGCCCAGGCAGCTCTCTGAGTCACAGTGAACCTGCCAGGCAGCACGGGCATGAAGATGTCAGGCTCACAGCCCTCCTGCTCATGGGCCATTAGTTTTTCATTGATCTTTACAAGAATCGTTTTGGTTGGAGAAGTCCTTTGCAATCACTGGGTCCAACCATTAACCCAGCACTGCCCAGCACCCCCCAGCCACTCCTTAACTCCTTGTCTTTTAAACACCTCCTGTAACTTTGCAAACCTATAACTCTTTTAAAATAGCATGTCACCAGATAGATATTGAAAGGAAAATCCTGATCATGGCTCTACAAAACCAATAAAACTGCCTTTATAAGCTTTTATGAAATTTTTTATTGCTCAGAGGGTCTCAGTTTTAGCAGGCAGTGAACCACATTTAGACACTAAAACCTGTTTCTCACAGTCATCTCCAGAAGTCGTTGCCTCTGTGCTTACAACACTCCAGTCCTGTTAGCATATTTATTTTCTTATTTAAATTTCTACACAGTAAAGTCAAAACACAAAATGTTTACCATATGTACCTACTCTAAGTGTTGCTAGCAAGTGAAGAGGTCAATGGTGGCTCCTGGAAAGGGAACAAGTTTCTTTGTTTTCAGTACTACAGTAGCTAAGACAGAAAACATTAATTTTCATTAATTGCTTTGCTATAAATCTCAGTTTAATATCCATTTCAGATCTTCTAGATAAATCCTTAACCTTTCAGTTGTTCCCTCTTGTAATCCTGATGAATCTTGGCAGTGACAAATGGCACTGTTAGACCCTGCAACTGCTTCTATTCATGTTCTTCCTCTATGTCTTTAGAGGGAGGAGAAAGGAGCAGGCAAGGTAAGACTGAATACTGATGTTCATAAAGGGCATCCTTCTTTTCCTCACCTTCCTCGAACTCTGAGCCTGACTGCAAAAAACAGACGTTGCCCTCTAAAAAAAAAAAATCAGTATGTTGAATGATAGAAACCCTTTGCTTGTCTTGGTAGAAAATTAAGCCATATTAGATATCAATTTGTTATTCACAGCTCTGATCCTCTCAATGGGTAAATGGGAAGGTTGTTTGATTTACTTTGAAATTTTAATAAAATTCTTGTTAGGTTTAATGACAAGCTTTTACTGGCCAAGCTTAGAACATTAAGGTAGAATAAGTTACTTGGCAAATTTAAAAACAGCATCCAAAATGAGGTACTTTGCAAACTTAAACTAACAAACTCAAACGTAGCCAATTCAAATGTATCCAGGCACAACAAGGCACTCACTAAGGCATTGACTGGAATTTTTAGTCTGGTTTACAGTATATTTTGAGAAGTTAGGAAAAGAAAGAGAGAGAAAGAAAGAAAGA
>VZUA01054562.1:5337-17705 GCA_013401035.1 Horornis vulcanius
TGTCCCTGGAGGGTTGAACAAAGCCTGGATTTGGCCCTCAGTGCCATGGTTTAGTTGGCATTAGGTCACAGGTTGGACTTGATGGTCTCAAAGGGCTTTTCCAGCCTGGTTCATTCTGTGATTTCTAAAGTTATTTGAGTGGGAACTGGGGGAACTGGTCCTCAAATGTGGGAGCAGCTGCTCTGGGCAGGAGGGAGATGAGGGGTTCCCCCTGCACAGTCATTAATTATTTATGTTCCAGTGCTTGTCATTAATGCTCACTCTTGACTCAGGTTTCTCTTTAATCCAGATCAAAAACCCAAGTCCAAAACCTGCTCTGAGGGAATTTATTTAGACTTAAAAAGAATGTGAAGCTACACAACAATTTTTCAGCAGTAACTTCAAGCTTTTCCCTGCTTCCATCTTTTCCTGCTGCTCCTTGACCAGAATTTTTGGTCCCTCTCACAGCTTTGGGTTCAAGGCTTGACCCCAGGGCCCTGTCATTGCTCTGTCCCTAAAGGCCACCCTAAAGCCACTCAAACTCATCTGGGAGAGGACACATTCCTTGTTTTCCTGGGCTCTGTGTGCAGTCCTTCACACAGGACAAAGAGAGGCGTGAAATTCGTGTTCTGTCAGGAAGATAATGATGAACATCCTGTTTTCCCTGCTCTGAACCAGAGCTCCAAGGCTGAGGGCAATGAATAACATGAATAAAATAAAGAAATAAATAAGATATTATCTGAGCCGCTGCTCCTCTGTGGCAGCAGGGACTGCAGCCAAAGCTTCACCTCAGTCAAGTGCAGAGGCCAAAATCCTCGAGGAGCTGGGGAGAGAGGCTGCAGGATTTAGGCCTCAGATATTTTAATTCTCTCAGTCGTTAATTAAACAGAACTCTGGAGCACAGATCTGGTGGGTGTGGGTGGCTGTGAGGGATTAAATCCCTTTATGTCCAAATTATAACCAAATTATTATAACCAAATTATCTGATGTTAATTACATCGGCCACCTTTAAAAAAAGCAAACAAGTCAAGGGGAAAAAAAGAACCCAAAGCACCCCAAACCTGCCAGAGAATTCAGAGATGTCCCAGAGACAGAAACAGAGCCACTTGTGGCTTGTGTGAACTTTCCCTCAACCCTCCCAATCCTTGGTGACCCCGAGAACCTGCACAGTCCCTCAGAGCTCTGGGGTTAAAACAGACAAATCACCCCAGAACGGCCCCCACAAAAATATAATTTTTAATAAAAGTATCATGTATTGCAGACACAACTGCCATTGTTATTATTTCATGTTATAGTTTATCAGCACTGCAGGGCTCTCTGCTGGTGGACACCACAGGAGTCCAGGGTCTTTGCAAGTGGGAAGGTGGAGAGGAATTCCACGAGGGAAGAGGCAGAAGGTGTTGGGAAGATGGGTTTGTGCCAGTGCAGGCTCTGGATTTAGTTCCTTCTCCCAGCCTGGGGGAGGAGAGCTGTTAAAAGAACATGAATTGTAAATTCCTGCCGAGAACACTTCAAATTCCTTTTCTCTTTAAGAAAGGGAGCGGGGAAAGCCCAAAAAGGCCCCTCAGTAAATCTGAGCTAATGGGGAAGCTGCATTCCAGGAGCTGCAGATGTGCAGTTCCAGCCTGGGGATGGCATTGGGAACACCATCATCATCATTCCTGCCAGAGTTTTCCCTGCTCACAGTTCTGTTCTAGTGGTGATGGGGAAAAGAAAACCCTCAGACAGGTTTGGGAGAAATCTGTTTAGTAGCATCCTCCAGCTCCATGGGCTGAGCTTTCCATATGTTCTGACTCAGGCAGGCTCTGGAAATGGGAAGAGGCTGTGAGAGAGGATTTATCACAGTTAATTGGGAATATCCAAGATGGCAAAACGCTGGAAATTTGGGATTTTTGCTCCTGGATCTTCTTTAGATCCAATATAATTTGGTTTTTTTTACACCAAACTTCCTCTTCTGTGTCACTGAGTATTCAGAAGTAGGCATCACTGCCCTAAAAGTGATTTATTTAATGCCATTTAACAGATTGCAAAGGAATTTTTTTTTCCATGGGGTCTTGAGGTCCTTTTGAAGCCTGAAGTGAATTAAATCAACCCTCAGAAATACCTTTCCCTCTTCACCCCCAGAGAAACCCATCTGAGAGCAGGTTTCTGCCTCCCAGGAAGGAAAAGATCTGATGTTCAGCCGTGCTCCCCTGGCAGGATCTGCAGAACGGTGCTGCAGGATCAAAGGAACTTCCCACACGGATCAAAGCACGAGGAATTCTTGACCTCACCGTGCAGATCCAGGCTTTCAGCCCTCCTTAATTAATGATGGAGATAAAAGATGGGCTGGGAGATCCAGTTAAGCAGGAGGAAGTAATTAGTCAGAGAAATCAGGGAGTGTCCTGAGCGGGAAGGGCCCCACGGGGATCGGGGATCGTGGAGGCCAAGTCCTGTTAAACCAAAGGCACTGACAAAAAGGTGTTGCCACAGCTGGAATTCTGGTTTGGGGAGGAGCCTTCTCTTTCTAGAGGAGTTGAAAAAGAAGCCAGGAAAATCTGGAATTCTGTGGTGATTCAGGGAATGTCTTCCAGGGCTTGGAGATGTCCAGTGGGACAGGGAAAATCTGTGTATTTTGGGACTGATAATGCCCTGTGGGTGTCTGACCTTCTTCAAAAGGGCTAAAAATGTTTAAATTTGTTGGAAAAAAAAAGTTGCTGAGCTTCCTGAGATCACAGCTTGCAGTGCTGGTGTTCTCCTCAAGGTGTTGGGAATTCTGGGCCCATCCCCAGCCCTGCAGGTCGGGAGTTGCCATTTTCCAGTTTTCCAGGGATTGGGCAGGGGACAAAAGGAGCACTGAGGTGTCACTGCCAGCCACAAACCTCTCACACTGATCTTGGAGTCCAGGGCATGTGGAAAATCCCTCGAGCTGCCTTGGAGGGGGTCCAATACCCTGGCTGGGACCCCAAAAAATCATTGCCTTTGACCTTAGTCCATGGGAAAAACTTCCAACACTTAGAGGTGAATTAAAAGCAACGAAGATTTGAAATAAATAGCAGTTTAGTTTGTCACAGGGTGAATTTTTTTTGGGTTTTTAGGATGGAGATAGATGAGAGCAAGATGGAGAATTTTGGGTAGTGCCTCATGTTCTTCTTCTCCATTTTCTGCTGTGACAGTGGCACAGAGACATTGGTAGAATGGGTTTGATACAGAAATTCCGTGTCTAGAATTAGTAGTGATTACTAGCACAAAACTGTAAATAGTTTTAAGAGTTTTAAGAGTTTTAAGAGTTAATTGAACTAGAAACCTTTAAAAGACCTTAGAATTATCTGTCTTGTGACTTGCTGGCTGTGTTTTTCAGCGTGTTAAGCCAGGTGCTGGCAGCGTGCAGAACTTGAGATAAGAAATAGAATAAACATCTCTAAAGACCAAAGCTGCGAGTTCTGTTCATCTTCTTAACCCAAGTACAAGATTTTGTGAACAAATAAAACAAAACCCAAACAGAAGCTCCTGAAAAGGGCTTCTCACAGCTGAGAATTTGGGGTTTGCAGGGAGGGAGAGTGAAAAACTCTGGGTCTCTGGAGCACCAAGTGCTGCTGTTTGATATCAGCTTTTTCCTGAGCAGTGCCAGGGCTTGGTTTGATTGCTAACCCTGCGAGGGAATCGTGTCCTGGAGTCTGTGCTGATCCCTGACACGCAGTCCTCGGGGAGGAAAGACACCTTGGCTTTCCCAGATCCTGACTCTTATCCCTGAGCACCTCTGGCCCTGTCTCAGGAGCTCCCATGGACTCTTTTCAGCTGTTAAGGATCTCTTCAGCACAAATCCTGAGAGCTGGGCTGTGAAGGAGGCAGGCTCTGCTGAACGATGCCTTCCCCCACCATTTTCCCCTCCTCCATCTTTCCCTGCCACCGTTCTCGATGCCAAGCCTTGTTTTGTTTAGGTAAAAAGTATTTTATTTATGATTTTTAGACATGCATTAAGTAATAGGGCCTTTAAAAGGAAGGGGTTAAATTACAGCTTCAGAATTGCTGGGGTGTGGTTTTCCAGAGCAGCAGAATTCCTGGAGAGAAATCATTAATTTCTGATAAAAGCCCTTAGCCACCTCGTGCATTGGAATTACAAAATCCTTCACCAGGGGTTCAGGTTCCTGGCTCTTTGCCCCATGTTTGTGTGGCACTAATCCCATCCTCCAGAGCTTTGGTGGGATGGCTGCAGAGACCAGGAGGAAAACTCCACTCCTTTCCTTTCCTTTCCTTTCCTTTCCTTTCCTTTCCTTTCCTTTCCTTTCCTTTCCTTTCCTTTCCTTTCCTTTCCTTTCCTTTCCTTCCCTTCCCTTCCCTTCCCTTCCCTTCTCTTCCCTTCCCTTCCCTTCCCTTCCCTTCCCCTAATGTGGTTTGAGGACATTGAAACCCCGAATAAACAAATAATGATCATTTTCATCCTTGCTGTGCCCTCTATAATTTCATCCCACTGGTCCTCCCCACCCACAGGGACCCCTCCCACTGTCCCAGGGGGCTCCAGCCTGGCCTTGNGCTCTCCTGGAGCCCCTTCAGGCCCTGCCAGGGGCTCCCAGCCCTCCCTGGATCCTGCAGGTGAAAAGTTCTCCAACCTTTGGGAGCCCCAGGGATGGGCACAGAGCACACAGCCCGGAGGTTTTGGACTTGTGGAAAACCCGAACGATCCCAGGATTCCTCTGCAGTCCCGTTTGGAGCCGGGAAATCAGGACAGGGGGAGCAGGAGGCGAAGCTGCCATTTCCTGTAGCCCTCCGAGCGCGACATATGCGATGCCTCGCGAAGGAGAAGTGATCCCAACTGTTGTGTTTAATTTGTTCTGTTTCGTAACTGCTCGTGGTTCCAGTAAAACCCATTTGCCAGCAGAGCCGAGCAGAGGGAGCAGGGAGGAGGAGAGGAGGCAGAGCGGCTCCACGGAGCTGGAATTTGCATAATCAGGCAGAGGGGAATAAAAGGCTTTGCAGTGACGGCTCCTTGGCCGGCCCAGGGAGGGGGCACCGGGGAGGGAACCCCCAGCTGAGGGGTCCCCACTGCCCCAAAATCTGTTGGGATCCTGTTCCCAGCAGGAACCGCCAGCCAGGAGGTGAAAGTGGAAGGGAAGCGTCCTAAAAATGGGTTTGCTTTTGCCATTTGTGTGCCCGCCTGAGGAGGGAGGGAAGAGCAGCTCTGAAGGAGAATAACTCTCAAACAATAAAAATATTTGAGATTTTTTTCAACTTTTAGTGATGAGAAGCCCTGTCACTGAGCAGAAATGTGGGAGGGGCTCCCATCCATGGCTTTTTTTAAGGAAAAAGGCGTTTTTCCAGCTGGCTCAGTACTGGTTAATGACTTGCCCACAGCCAGAGGTGGCTCAGGACAGGTCCCTCGGCTGGAGGTGACCAAGTGTGGCCCAGTCTCCCACCCCAAACTGCCTCCAAAACCAGAATCTGGGGCTGGAAAGCTCAGGGATTTCATGTGGAAGAGGAATTGCATGGCACACCGAGTGTTGGTGCATCTCTGTAATGCTGATTTTTAGGAAAAAAAAGGAAATCCCCACTGAGCTGCATTTTCAGCAGGCCTTGCTCACCCAGAAATCAAAACAAAGGACCAAAAAGCCCATTTTTAATTTGCATTTAATAATACAATATTTTTTCACTTGAAAGAATGTTTATTTATTCAAAAAAAAAAAAAAAAAAAACCAGCTCAGCATTTGCAACCTAAAGAGCTTACACCTCATGAAATTTTGAATATTTTCAATGCTGGAACAGAGAATAATTATGAAAAATAAAATCCCGTGAAGAAAAACCCATAATGCTGCAGAGAATTCGACTCAGAATCAATAATTTAGGCTCAGTTTTGTATCTAGCCTGGTTTCTTTCTGGTATTCACGTGTTCCTTGGAGTATCCACTTTGTGGGATGAGGGGTTGGGTTTGTTCCCTGGTTATATTGTTTGGGATTATTAAAGACAACTTTTAAGAATCAGGGCATTATTTTGGTACTTTCTAATGACTGATTCTAAAGATGCTGAGGGGAAAAACATCCCAAATTTATCTGAATATCCCATATCATCTGAATATCCCAATTCATCTGAACATCCCAAATCATCTGAACATCCCAAATCATCTGAACATCCCAAATTTATCTGAACATCCCAAATCATCTGAACATCCCAATTTATCTGAATATCTCAAATCATCTGAACATCCCAATTTATCTGAACATCCCAAATCATCTGAACATCTCAATTTATCTGAACATCCCAAATCATCTGAACATCCCAAATTTATCTGAACAGCCCCCAGTGAATGATGGCACCAATTAACTCATAATTAACAAGTGAATTTTGCACTTCCCAAGGCTGTGAGAGCAACAGGCTCAAACAAAGAGGATCAAACAAACTCAGTTCTTTTTTATGACCTTTTCTGCTTCTACAATGGTGATTAATCCAGAAATTCAGAGTTTATGTCTCTAAATGCAGTCCATAAAACCCCCAAAGCCATTTAAATCAACAATGCAAGGTTGCCACCATTTGGTTTCATGTTTTTGAGCGTTTGAGGGCTCTCCTTCCACATTCTCAGGATTTTCTCTGTACCAGTAAAGGAGCTGGAGCGTTTGATGAGATGGGAGGAGGGTTTGGTGAGCTTTGAAGCAGCATTCACCTTTTGCAGCTTTCCCACCTGTGAAAAGCAGCTGAAATATGAGCACAGAATCTCTTCAATTGGAGGAAAAAAAAAAACCAACAAAAAACCCACCCAGGCTACAATTTCCTCTGACAGTGACATTGCCACCCTGATTTTTGAATTAAATTGGGGAAGCAGAAATGAGATGAGTTTCAATCCAGAGCAGGTGTAAACCTGATTTCTGTCATTCCCATAATGAATTTAACAGCTCTGTCGTGAACGCTCTGCTTCCACAGGTGTTACCTCCAAAAGCTTGGAGTTACCAACTTTCAGCTAATTAAACCCAATTAATACAATTTGCTTTTTGTACGGGAATAGCAAAAAGAACTGAAATAAAAGGTGGGGTTGATGTCAGTGGGAGAGGAGCAGTTCCACAGGGGTCAGAGATCCCACATGGGAATTCCATCTGCTGACTCCAGGAACCAAACAGATCATTTTCATTGGGATTCCTGTATTTACTCACTCCTGAATTGGATCAGATGAATAAATTCCAAGAAACTGTTGGTGGTGAACACAGAACTGCTCTGGAAAAAAGGCAGGAAAGCCCCCAAAAAGCCCAGTTATGGCCCAGTTGTGCAGCTTTAGCTGCAATTAGGTAACTTCTGGGCTCAGCTGCAGGGGGAAATCAAAGAAAAATCTTGTATTTCCTTCCTATTAGAGAAATAACGGACTGCAGATATGAAAATGCAATTTATAGAGATGCTCACTTCAAAATGCTCTGTGGCAGATGTCTGATTTGTGTTTATGCAACTACAGCAAGGGATTCTTTTGTCCAAATTGGAATTTTGCTGTTCGCTCCTTGTTTGACTCTGGCATAATCCAAGTGCAGGGCTATGAAATGATCCAGGGAAAAAGGCTGTTCCCAAGGCAGTGTCTGGGTTAGGAATTTTTCAACGTCTGATTTTTTTTTCTTTATTTTTTTTTTTTTAAGGGCGAATAAGTTACATTCGAAAAGAGAATATTCTCTCAGAGCTTTAGTTTTTATCCCTTCACAGTGAGCTCCTGATCTCCCGTCTGATTGCAGTGAATTTCTGGAAAATAAAGGGATAATCACAGAGTGGGAGCAGTTCCCTGATCCCAGCTCCAGTGCCACACAGGATAAGGGGGCAGAGGGACAGGAGAGGGTCCAGGGCTCAGCGAGGAGGAGGAGGAGCAGCTTGTGCACCTCTGCTGTGGCATCACCTCACACGTGGCTGCTGAGGAATTCATGGAATTCACAGCCCAGCACCTCAACCCCCTGAATTTCCCTTCATTTTCCCTTGAATTTCCCTTCATTATTTCCCCTTGAATTTCCCCTTGAATTTCCTCTTGAATTTCCCCTTGAATTTCCCATTGAATTTCCCCTTGAATTTCCCGTCATTTCCCCTTGAATTTCACTTATTTTCCCCTTGAATTTCCCTTAATTATTTCCCCTTGAATTTCCCTTCCTTTCCCCTTGAATTTCCCTTAATTATTTCCCCTTGAATTTCCCTTCATTTCCCCTTTAATTTCCCCAAATTTCCCCTTGAATTTCACTTAATTTCCCCTTGAATTTCCCTTAATCATTTCCCCTTGACTTTCCCTTCATTTCCCCTTGATTTTCCCTTCATTTTCCCTTGAATTTCCCCTTGAATTTCCCCCTGAATTTCCCCTAATTTCCCCTTGAATTTCCCCTAATTTCCCCTTTTGCCATCATTTCCCTGCTCACCCTGGGAGCAGATTCCAGCTGCAGCGTGTCTGGCTCCGAGGACACTCCCAACACCCTCAGCAGGTTCATTCCAGGTGGGGAAATTTGGGATTGGGAGCTGTTCCAGCCAAGCACACCAGGCTGGAAAAGCTCCCCAGAAGTTTTCCTTGTAGGATTTCTGCCCTCTGCTCCTGACCCCACACACAAATACCCACAGAGCCCTCCATTCCATATTTGATTCTTTTTTTTTTTTTATTTTTAGCTTCAAAATTCCATCTGGAGTGATGTAGCCCTTGGCAAAAGCACCATTTGAAGGAGAGCCCATAGAAGCGTTTTGGACTTTGAAGGGGTGCAGAGGGAAGCAAAATCAAGTGAATTTTAAATTTGCCTCTGGAAATGGAAGGGGGTTGAGGTTTCACAAGGAGCTGAGTCCTGGAATTCACTAGCAGGGTTATCCAGAGGGAAAATGCCCTGGGAGATTGCTGGCCTGGTTGCATTTGTAGGACAGGAGGCAGTGGAGAAAAAACTTGCATTTAGCCAATATATTTCTATATAAAATAGAGGAATATATAAAATACATATGAAATTAGATTTCTATCATGTAGCTATGAAATGATACCTATTACAGCATGTATCCTGCACATTACATCACATATTCTGTGTTTAACAGGCAAAATCAGGGGCAGGATTGCTGTGGGAGATGTTTAAAGTCCGAGTTATGGAGAAACAGCTCCTGTGGAGAAATGGGAGCTGTTAAACTGGAAATTCCCTCCAGGAGAGCTTCCCTGGCATCCCACAGGTGCCTGAGGGAGCTGGGGGTGACATCCAAACCCCAGGGGACTCTGTCCCACTCGTGGTGTGGCACAGGGACAGCCTGAGCTCCCGGGGAATTGTTGCTGATTCCTCAGAGGCACCGAAAGAAGCTGAGGAGATAATTCCCTATGAATGATCAGGGAATGGGATTGCAGGAATCTTTTTGACTCCTTCAAAACCCTTCATCAAAGAGGATTTTTTTTTTTTTTCTTTCCCTCGTTAAGTTATTTAAATAAATTACCTGGAGCTTTTTAGGCAGGGCCCGAAGTTGTGTCTGGCTTCAGACAGAGGCAGTGCCTGGGGGGAAATAATCTGATTATTGAAGTTAATTCTTTTCACTCCATTGCCCCAGTTTGTTCCCAGTTCTACCAGTGCTGGAGCCATTTCTCCCTTCAAGGAGGGTTGGGAATGATCCCTTTTCATCCCCCTGGAGCACAGGAACAGCGGGAGGGGGAATTTCTGTGGGTCAAACCAGCTGTGGCTTCCCAAAAAAAAAAAANGAGTTGTTCTGTGTGAGTGGAGCTCAGGCATGGATTTGGAATGAGGGAATTTGCTCGTTTCCAGTCCAGCACACAAAGCCATTCCTAGTCAGCAATAAATTAAATATGAGGCTTTGCTGTACCTTCGTCTGTCACCAGGGCTGAGCACACGGGAGCAGCTCCTGCTCCTGGCCTGTGGAATATTTAACAAATTCCATATGGTAATTGTGTTCAATCATTTATACAGCAACACAGAGGGGGTATAAAGTCCAGACAGCTCCAGAAAGGCTTTGCATGCTCTGATTTGCTTTAAAAATGAGAATGTGGCAGGTCTTACACGAACTGAACGTCAGCTCCCGGGCTGACAGGAAATTTGGGATGCTCTGGATTAAGGACAACACCCTGCTCATCAAGGAGGGCAGGAAAAGCATCCCAGAGAAGTTAAATTTCACTTCAAAGCCCAAAGAAGAATGGAGCCTTTCGAGGAGCTGACAGGAAGCATTTAAAACAAAAGCTTCTCTGTGGTTTTGGGGTTTTTTTTGTCATCTTATGTAACATAAAGTCATTCTTTGGAACTCATGACTCCAAAATGGCTTCGAGATCCAGAGCACCAAGGAACAGATTTTCAAAGGACAGGTGTCTGATTAATGAGGATATTCAGGGTTGTTATTCAAAGAGATCTGGATTTTTGGTGGGGGTGCAGAATCACGAGCTCAAGGACATAAACTGAGCGACCAAGGCTGAAGTCTGGGAGGTCAGGATGTCTCACAAAAGAAAATAACCAATAAATTTTAACCCAAACCCATTTCTAACCCACTTCAGGTGTGTTTTGTGCTGGCTGTGCTTTCTCTGCTGTGGCTGGCAGAAGCACAGCCCTGGGTTAAGCTCCAGTTCCATTTTCTCCCTGCTCCCTTCTCTGCACTCCTTTCACCTTCCCTGTTGAACGCGTGGAGATGAAATGGGCTGGCACAAAGCCTTTTAAATCAACACAGCATTGAACAGCTGAGTTCAAAGGGAATCACTTGAGGGTTAATGAAGTTTAACCAGTCCTGGTGCCAAATTACTCACCTGGATCAGGCTCACCTGGCAGGTGGGGCACAGCCAGGGCCTACAAAAATATTGACAATGATCGCTGCCATCCGTCATTGCCTCTTTTGAAAGATTTTAACACCACTTTGGTACCTTTAACCCAAAGATTTGAAAATACTGATAGTAAATAACCTCTATAAAAGGATTCAATAAGTGACCAAAGACAGATTGGGGGAGCTCCCCAAACTTTGTGTCCCAAAATGCAGCTTTTTTCATTATTTTTGATTCTCAGCTTGCCTTGCTCTCCCTGCCCTTGTGCAGCCTCCCAGGGCAGAGTTTCTCTGGGGATGCCTGGAGAATCTCTGAGCTTGATTAACTCCCTGGGAGCTGGGAAAGGAGAAGTTTTTCAGGTGTAAACAGATGTGCAAACTCTGAGGGGCAGTGACTGTAAATGGAATTTTGGACTGCTCCCAGGTGAGGACAAAAGTGCAGTAGGAGGCTCCTGGAAATGCAGGAGGTCACCACGAGGCCTTCCAAAAATCACCTTTACCAGGACACAGGTTCTGCTCAGTTCTACCCCTCCCACTTTTTTTTTTTTTTAATTTTTTTTTTTCTGCTTTCCCACGATCTGGTGACTCCTAGCCAAACCGGACCCGTCCTCTCTCAGCTTTTGCATGGTGCTGACTCTGCTCCTGGAGGAGAAATCCTCAAATCCCTCTCCACCCTCAGCAGCACTGAACTTTCCAGAACAAACTGTGCCAAAGGGTTGGTGGGCAAGCCAGAGACTGGAAAAAAACTGCATTTGGCTTGTACTGGGCACAATCTTGCTCTTCTCTGCCAGTAAATCAAAGCGCTTTTGTCAATAATTGTGCAGCACTGTGGAATAAAATAAGTGCATTTTTGCAGTTTTCGTTGTTTATGACAATGCTGGGGCAAAGAAAAGGCTTAATTGGGGTCCCAGATACAAAATGGGAGAGGCAAACACGTTGTTTTCACTGTGGCTTGCAGAACAAGAGCGAGCAGCAAGGCGACTTTGGATTGGAAGAGCGTCCAGCTGGGAACGTGGCTTCCCTCTGGTCTTTGTTTCCCTCTCCAGAAGCTCCCACAGCCCATTTGGAGAAGGGACAGGATGGGAGGAAACCCCCTCGGGTGGTGCCAGGGGAGGCTCGGATCAGATTCTGGGGAAAGGTTTGCTGTGTTTGAACAGCTCGGGCTGCAGAGTGCTCCAGCCATTCTCATCAGAACCCTCTGGAATTCACTGAGGTTACTGAGGCATAAACAGCACTAAAATAAAAAAGGAGGGGCTGAGAAACAGAATTCCAAGACTGCAAGAACTCGATAGAGGAGGGCCATGAACCTTATTTCCTGTGAGGTGCACGCTGAACACCTGGATGAGGGCGAGGCACCAATCAGGCAATCAGCAGTTCTAGAATGTATAAATATAGATTAATGTAAACAATGAATGGCTTCTGCTTGGTCACACTGGCTGGTCACCCAGAAGTCCTGAGCTCCCAGTGATGCCTTAAATTGTAGCTTTCATATTTTAGATTCTGTGCTGCATAGAAATGCAGTTTGGGGCCTCATATTAAGTGCTGGTGAGCTCTCTTCACAGGGTAGGTGGACAAAACAAATCCTTTTCTTGCTGAGGACCAAGGACAACATCGGACCCAAAAGCATCAACAACAGAGGACCAGAGGGAAGAACAAAAAAGACAGAACCACACAACCTGAAGCTGTAATTGGACAATGAA
>VZUA01054564.1:0-11365 GCA_013401035.1 Horornis vulcanius
GGTGCTGAGCAGTGGTGCTGAGCATTGCCTTGGCATTAAGCAATGGTGCTGAGCAGTGGTGCTGAGCCTTGTCCTGGCAGTGAGCACTGAGCATTGGTGCTGAGCAATGGTATTGAGCATTGGTGTTGGTGCACCAAGACACAGCTCAGCACCATTGCTCAGCACCAACACCCATCCCCTGGCCTGTGTGTGCCCCTGTGTAGCAAAGTGCTCATGACTATGCACGTGGTGTGCCCGTGGAGCCCCATTTCTTTGCTTTTTGGAGCTAGGGTTGGATTTTTATTCATTTTTTCAGTGTTGGCATGACAATGATCCGGGTTGCATCATGGCTCCATGCTGATTAAAACAACCCACTGCCTCAGCAGTGATTTGTCCCCACAGCCCAAAGGGCCTGTGAGTGAACCCTGTTGCCAGTCTCAAAGTGTGTCAAAGAGAAAAAGCACTGAGAAGCTCCTGAGGTTTGTGCATCACATTGTTTTTGTCCTTATCAAAGTTTTTGATCCCGCAGTTTAATGTCTTTAAACAACTTGTCTGGAGAAGAAAAAAGAAATGCTCTTTTAAGCTTAAAGTTGGATTTGTATTAAAAACGGACATTTTAATTGTTCTGATGTTGCCTTAATCCCTTTTCAAGGAGTGAAAAGACCTCGTGTGCTGACCCTGCTGGGTTCCCTGTCCCAGAGCTGGGCTGTGTTTGATGGATGACTGGGACACTCAAGACCAGGGTGTTAAGACTGGCCTATTTTCACTCCCTGAAGGGAAACCAGCCCAGAGCTATGAAGTTGTGAAATCTCTTCTTTTTTTGTTTTGCTGATATAGAGCTGTGCTTGACTATCCAGCTGCAGAAACATGCTTCCTTTCAAGTTTACAGTTTACCTTGTCAACCCTGCTGGCTTTGTATGGCACCCAGGGAAAGGGAATTACCTGGCAGCCCCTTGTTCCTTTCCTCTTCTCAGCCCATAAATTACTATTCTCTCTCACTTATTAGCTGAGTGCACTATTTGCCTAAGCACTTCCCATTAACCCCCTGTTTGAGCCTTACAATCCTTAATAAATACATATATTTTCCTGTGCTCTTTCAGGATGGTTGATGATGTCCATTAGCAGAGGGGGATCATGAGGCACAAAAGGCTCAGGACTGGAATCCCAAAGACACTTAGGTGCCTAATGAGGCAGGCAGACACCAGGAGGATTTTTCAAGTGTAGTTAAGCAGGACCAGCAGCCACATCTCATGGGCAGTGGGTTGTGTGTTACCACCAGTAGCTGTGCAGATCTGGGAGGATAAGCTGGTTGTTTCTGTATGGCTTGTTGTGGGCAGAAAGGGGCTGTGAGTCAGGCCCCTTGGTGTCCTAATTTTCCAACCTTAAGAGCCAGTTGGCTAATTCCAGCAGGGATAGCATGCAGCCTGGCAGGTAGGCAGTGGAGGATGAGCCACAGATTCCACCTCTCTCCTCTGTGCAAGTTCTTTGCTTTACTCAATACCTTGTCCCCACCTCTGTGATGTGGCACACCTGGCCCTGCCATAGAAGTTTTGCCTCTGGCTGTGGAAGTATTTATAGCTGTAGTACCTCTTGTCCATATCCTCAAACTTAATCTGAGCTCTCCTAGAGAGCAAATACATTCTTTGTGTATAATATGCAGTGCCCAAACAATGAGGCCCTGGTCTCTAGATGCTACCATAAGTCTACTAATAAATAATAGCTCAACAATGAGATTAACATTGCCACACAGAGACCTTCTGATTTGCTACATTAACTTCTTATTCTTTTCATGCTGTGAATGTAAGCTGTAGCTGGAGATAAAAAGTGCTGTGAAGATTACTGTAAGTGCTCTGATCTTCTGAACCCTGAATGAGGGTTGCTGTTGTATAATAAATTGCATTAAAATATAAATGAAAAGAAATCATGTACAATTTTTCCAGCAAGAATTATTCACAAGAAGCTTCATGGAAGAAATGACTGCATTAGTGCCAAAAAAGGCCATTATTTCTTTCAGGTGGTTGCTTGAAGATTTGCTAATTGTCTGAAGAACCTATATAAGCACCTGATGTGATATCCAGGGCTGCTGAGACCCCACTTTGTCTCAGTGATTTTGCAGAGCTGCAAGAGGGTTTGTTTCACTCATTAGAGCAACCTAAGAAATTCTGCTTCATAATAAAATTATTTTATCCTATTCACCAGAGTGTAAAGATGTACCAGGCCAAATGATCCACAGCAGCATGGCTCTTTCAGTCCCACAGGAATGATCCTTGGTCCCATGGGACTTAAGAGAAAGATCTTGATTGATTGCTGCAGTGAAGGTTCCTGCTAACACCATGAATGCCAGTTGGTTTTAATCCTGCCCGTACATGGCAATTTTCTCTAACAATGGGAAAGAAACCCCGGATTCTCTTCTTCCCACCATGAATATTTAGGCAGACTGGCCATGATGGTGTGTTTTCTTTTTCATTATAAAGATTAACACATCAGAATTACAAGATTAGAACGATTTTGCCTAGGAAACGTGGTCAAGGGAAATTTGAATTAAACCAGAATCAATAAAGCATGATCTTTGGAGAACTCAAAGCTGCTCTCAGTTCTTTGAGCTGTGCACTGGCAGCCTCTGCTGACAGAGGCTTGAATCCAACAAGAAGGTCATTACTAACACCTGATAGTGAAGAACTTCTTCCAAATTATTGGATCAACTGCGCTTTAGAGAAACAGAAATCAGTAAAGCTCTGGAGAGCAGTGGTGCCTGAAACAGCTTGCCCACTCTTTGGTTGCCTATTGTGCACAAGCACTCACTGCTGGTGACAATATGACAGCAAATACTATCACAGAAATCAAACAAAAATAAGATCTGATCTAAATAGATGCACTATTCAAAAAGAGGAAAGGCTTTCAAAATGCTGGTCCTTCTGCAGGCTCTCTGGCTGGTCCGTGACCTTGGGACTTTTTGCCATTCAGCAGCTGCAGTCTGCTGTCTGGAGCTTGTCTGAATTTTGAAGCTACCTCCTCTTTGTTGTGGGGTGACAGCTGAAAGGGGCTGTGCTGTGTTTTCAAAATTCACAGATATTCCACTGTGAGTAGGAAATGCTGGCTTCCTGTCCTGCCCTATCAGCTGCTGTGACTCTTCAACTAGAAAACAAAGAGTATTTCTGAATGGAGCCTGTATTAACTCTGCCGTGACAGCCTGTCTCGATCACACTCATTCACATACTTTAAAATGATGCTTAAAATAATTCTCACACGCTGAATTTTAAGTGATTAGACACTCCTGTAGTTAAAGCTTCACATGTGTGGACCTTGACAATAGGAGGAGGGTGTTTGGGGGTCCATCTTGCACAGTTTTCCTTTTGCTGATAGAACTGATTGATGCCAAGATGCTTTTGCTTTTACAAAGTGCTTTAACTTCAACTGCTTCACTCCTGCAGTCTCAGCTGCCTGAGTTGTGTCACTGGAGCTCTTTCAGGATTTGAATGAAACCTCAGCCCTCCACAGAACTTCAGGGCACAGAGCAAAGCACTTAACAGATATTAGTCTAAAGGGTCCTTCTCTTTTACAACCTATATTTATACATTTAACAGATAATTTTCTATTGCAGTTTGCAATAGAAAGTATACTGGAAGCTTATGCTTTTGTGTGCTATTTGCTTTGAGAAGATTTTCTTCTATTTCTCCTAATTTGTGGCATTGTTCTACTAGAATTAATCCCACTAACAGATCAGGTAATTGGATATTACTAACTTCCATTTGTTTGGTTCTTCTAATCAAAATACTCCAGTTCTCTTAAAACCTTTATGTACTATGCAAATTAGGTATGATACATGTGGGAATGAGTTTGCCTTTCTATGAAATGCAGCTTTTTCTCAAATAAAACATACTAACTGCTTCTAATATTTGCATAGAGAAAATAAGGGGGTTTTTTTCCTACCTAAATATAGGATCAACAAATACCTCATACTAATTTTCTCTGTCTTTGAAGACAAGGAGTCAGTATGTGTCTAGTGGTGACAGCAGATGTGTGTATTTATGTACAAACACATAGACAGGTATATATTGTATGCATCAGCTCCCANATACCTCATACTAATTTTCTCTGTTTTTGAAGACAAGGAGTCAGTATGTGTCTAGTGGTGACAGCAGATGTGTGTATTTATGTACAAACACATAGACAGGTATATATTGTATGCATCAGCTCCCAAATGCCAGGTTTTGGTGACAGCAGTGCTGTGTATGCAAATCCAGGTATCCAAAAGCAAGCCATCATCTGCCTGAAATCACAATAACAAGTATTCAGTCAGTGTTTCTGAAAATGCTTCCCAAAATACAATTGCTATTTCCAGCCCTTGGGAGTCGCAGGATCCAGAAATGCAAGAGGCCTCTTATATAACTTACCTTATTGCTATTGTGAGTCAAGCAGCAAGATTTTTTATTTTTTTTAGGGTGCTATATGTGTTTTATTTGGCGACATGTTACTTGATAAAGAAACAATTAGGCTAATTGAGGAGAAAGCCAGGCAGAAATAGGTTAAAGAGGTCTTAAAGTACAGCTTAAAAGAATTAAATCTGGTGGTCTTTATTTAGCAGAGACAAAAATAAATATCAGGTTAGCAAACAAAGGACAATGACAGGAAACAAAGGGTGTAAGTGGCACTGTGCTGTAAAAGCAAAAGAATCACTGATCTACCATATCTTTTCTAATATCTAACTCATAAAAGGAAAAAAATGCATACATGTGAACATACAAACACATCTATGGATTTGTGATGTTTAACAATGCATTTTCCTTTCCATTTTATCTGTCACGACAGCAAATGAAAACAGCGAGAGAAAATTATTTTGTGGTAAATGGACATAAATAATCTTTAACTTGACCTATGGGCTTGATTTAAAGAGGCTAAATCTCCACCTCCATTTAGTTTTTCCTCCAAAATAGTAGGAAAACAAGTTAATATTATTATCAGGTGCTCTCAAATTTCACTTGGATATGATCAATCTCACAATAACTTAGTTCCCCCTGGCATCTGAGTTCTACGTGTGTATTTATTATTTGCATTGCCATAGTGCTACAAGAGCCTGGTGTGTGTCAGGGTCAACACTTTTTATACTTTACAAAGTGTGAAATGAGAGAACTGAGGAATACGGGCAGGATAATGAACTGTGACCCTCTATTGTAGACATTACAGGAAGGAAAAATTTTAAGGAGAGGTTTTAAGGAAAAGTGCCAGTAACTTTCGGGCAGTTTGTAGGATCCTTGGAGATAAAAGGCAGCGAGAAGAACGCACAAAAGAACACGTTTAAATGTGTTACAAAACCGGCATTGTGAGGTGATTGGAGCTGCAGTTAGCTGTCAGCAGGGAATGGAAATGGCAAGCAGACAGCCTGCCAAGGCCTTCCAAAGTAAAGACAGGTAGGTAAGGATCCACATGATGGAGTAGGCTGAGCCAGCACAGGGATGAAAAGAGTAGAATAACACGGTGAGAATGACAGACTAAGAAAAATGGTCACTGTAGTAGTGTTCTCAATAAATATCAGTAAGACAAGGTTGTATTTTTTCAAGGCCAAGGGAAAGGATGTTGCAGTAATTGAGATTTGAGAAGATGGGAGTTTTAGCTATATGGACAGATTTAGACATAGTCCGACCATAAAGGGCTAGGGAAAGGTCTGAGTCAAAGATGATTACATACAGGCAGATAATAGTGTAATAGATAAAGTAGAGAGTACTTGTGGGACAAGACTTGACATTATTTTAGCTATACTGAGCTGAAAATAACATTAGCATTGTCAATTAACCAGTTTTTATCCAGATGGCCCAGGGATTGGAGGCTGGAGTATTCGTGTGCCGTCTGGGCTGATTACAGCTGAGGCACCACATCCTGCAGTACAACAGTACAAGGGCCAGGCTCAGAAATACAGAGAGAGCACAAACATCCCCACACCCCACTCATGTCCCACATAATTAACAAAATATTAATAATTTGTGCGCTTGCAGATCCAAGGGTGAATCATGAGTCAGGGGACTAAGCACATTTCTTCAGGTTCGTGTCACCTTTGGGTGCCTGACCATGCAGCTGTGGGATTCACAGGACATTTGTGAAGTCACACAGAAGAGTCTTAAGAAGGTGCTAGAGATACAAGCTGAAGTTTTTTAGGCAAGCAAGTCAAGCTACATTGAGGAGGCAAAGCTGGGAAAAAAAATGAGTGAAAAAGGTAATTTGAGCTGTGGTCATAGCACACATTTAGCTGGGGATAAAGTGTGGAGTATAGAGCAAAGACAAAAGGAGAAAGGCATGGTCAATAACACCTGGAAGCCAGAAGGCATGTAAGAAACAGTCCCTTTAAAAATGTGCCAGTAGCTGTCTTAGAAATGTAGGAGGAGAAAAAGAGAGAGATCGGTCACTGAACAAGGTGGAGAGTATTTCACTTGACACGTTCAGGTGGAATAATAGTTGTTGTGATCATTAAAGATCATTAAAGATGAGCAAGAGGCTTTTTGAGATTTTGTCTTCTGTAAGAAATATAGAGGGTATAAGTCAGATTGTAAAAATGTAGGACAAAACTGATGGAAATAAATTAAAAAGAACATTTGGGGAGAGCAAATGCCAGGGCCTGACCAGGGGTCCAATCCTGCCCAGGACCTCATCCTCCAAGGGTCCAAGGCCTTATCCTCCCAGGGATGACTGCTAGCTCAGCACCAAGACAAAGCTCAGCACCAACACACAGCTGGCTCTGAGCTAAAGGCTCTCTGAGGTGAACCATGGGTTTGTACGAGGCAGGGAGTACTTTCAGAAGAAGCCACAAGACAGCAATTTTAACAACAATTTTATGCATTTCTCTGCAGATGATGTAACTATTTGTTCATAGAGAAGAAGTAACTGCCAAAATTAAACTGGATGGAGACTTTTTCAGGAAGACATGGAAAAGCAGAGATGATATGGTGTCTTGGATATAGTTGTTGGTGTGATGCTCTTGAACTGGCAGGGGATGATTTTTCCCCAGAGGAGCCAGTGCCAGCCCTGTGCAGGTGTGAGGGGAGCACTGCTGGGTCTGAGATCTGCTTAAACCAAGTATTGAGCTCCTAATTGCTCACAAAGGAACCCAAGTTACTTTTTGTATTATATATATTTTTTTTCATTATTTTTTCTTTGATCAGCTCTTCTGTGGTATCCAGTCCTGCAAGCAGGGAGGAATTGTCCTTCCATTAATGGGGGATCAAGTTAGGGTCAGCCACACCACTGACAAAGCTGGACACTGCTGTTTTGTAACTCAAAATTACGCTTTATGACATCAAAAAGGCTGGAACAATATCCCAAATTCCCTTTGAGAGCAGAGACCATCAGCCCACAGGGTGCGCCCCGATCTCCCCCCGCCCTCCAGACATGCAGAGCTGCTCCCTGTACAGGGCCAACAGGCCATTTTATGGACAATTTTTATTTCATTTTAATTTTACGTGAATAATAGCCCTGCCATTTGCTTCACCAATTCTTTTACTTCGTTTAGCATATTTATTCTTATAGTTTACTTCTTTTATTATAGCGTTCATTAGTGTCCAGGGGGCATTCAGAAGGCTTGGGGTGTATGATCACTCCATCAGCTTCACACTGGCCGAACATCCCTTTCCTCCCCTCTCTTTTTCCCGGGCGGGGACGGGGACGGCGACGGCCACAGCCCCGGGCGGGAACGGCGGTGGCCACAGCTCCGAGCGCCTCAGGACGCCATGGAGCCCCGCCGCCCTCACGGCCTGAGGGAGCCGCTCNCCCAGCCCCGCCCCTCGGCCGCAGCTCCCGGCAGCCCCCGCGGCGTGGGACGGGCGCGGGCACGTCACGTGAGCGCCGCATTTAGGCCCGCGGTGGCGGCGGCGGCGGCGCTACGGGAGGTGTCGGTGAGTGCCGGTGCGGGAGCGCTGTGTGTCGGTGGGGCCCGGCAGTGCCGGTGAGTGCCGGTGCGGGAGTGCTGTGTGTCATTGGGGCCCGGCAGTGTCGGTGAGTGCCGGTGTGGGAACGCTGTGTGCTGCTGGGGCCCGGCAGTGCCGGTGCGGGAGCGCTGTGTGCCGCTGGGGCCCGGCAGTGCCGGGTGTGGGGCCGGGGGTGTCCGTGCGAGGCCCGGGCAGTGTCCGTGCGAGGCCCGAGCAGTGTCCGTGGGTCTGGGCAGTGTCGGTGGGGCCCCGCGGCTGGCGGGGCTCGGTTGCCCGGGCTGTTTATGGCTCTGGCTTCTCCTGATTCACGCCCCGATGTGCAGCATCCGTCTGGGAGCGAGACGTTGCTCAGCAAAGACACTTCTGAAGTGTAATTTTTACCTTTCGTGTTAAATCCTCTCCTGTGATGTGAAAATACCACGAGTGCTCTTGAGTCGCTTTCAGATCTTTAAGCCGCTGTAGTGTTCATTTCTGACTGGCTTAAATTTTGTTATGAGACATGTGACTTCTTTCAGTGTTCGCGGCTGAAAAGCTGAAACCTTCCGTTTCAGAGCGAACCTTTTAGTTAATTTAAAGCAAGAAGCAATTCTTGCAGATGACAGACTTTCTGCTTGCTGGTTTTTGTGTTGTGGCAGTCAGAAGGCACGTTTTCTACTTTGTGTGGTAATGGGGAGTTTGGTTTGTTGGTGTAGGCTTTTTTCAGATGTACGTGTTTTAAAGAGCTTAAGAAGGTTATTACCTTTTTTCACAGAAATACCCATTTTTCTTAGTGCTATAAAAACATAGGCAAGCTCAGTGTTAAATTTGTTAGAATGTTTTGTTGTGGGTCTGTAGATTGGCTTGCCACAATAGGCACTGACAAAAACTGGATGTTTAGGAAGTAGCTTGTCTCTATGGCACAGCTGCTTTTCTGGGGCAGGAACTGTGCCCATTGCTTGCTGGTGGTCATACATTTGTTTATCATTAGCCACGTTTGAAAGAACAGGTATCTCATGGTACAGGAATAGCATGATGTAAAACCAGAACCACTTCCTTGCTGTAGTTTTGTTTTTAAAGTTAATTTGTGCTTAGGTGGTTAAAAAAGTTAGACTGTACAGTTGTTAACAGAGTCTCTAACTTCTGACTTCATTGTGTGGCAAGTGTCCCAGGAGATGAGCTATAGAGCTGTTTTCAATAAAATGTAGAATTCTCCCTTTTTGCGCTGTTTATCATTCTGTGTTTGGTCAGACTTGCAGAAAACACAATTGCTGAAGAGATGAGCATCATCAAGGTTGCTCAAACCCTAGTGCTGTTGTATTCCTGTATGCAGAGTTAATTACCAATAGTTAGAGTGTACAACTGATTTAGTGAGAAGTCACTGTAAAACTGTGGATGTTGTGTGTGTTGTTTTAAAGGACACAAAATATTAGTTGCTCTAAGAATTTGAATTGGGTAGAAATAAGTTTTTTGTTTCATGGTCTATTGCTTCTGACTTGGCCAAGTTACATTGCTTTTCATGTGAAAGTCATTCCTAAGTGTATTTGGGAAAAGAAAATGACTTAGCAACATTTTAAAACCAGTTCTTAGAATTTTAGAAGAGAAAGTTCTCAATTCCACCTACTTGATGCCAAACCTCCTGACACAAGGTAAAACACAGAAAGAACTAGTGCTGTTTGTTTGCTTTCTCCAGAATGTTTTTAATAGCAACTATTCTGGGATTTTGCTTCCTTTCTGAAGTTTTTAAAAATAATGTCAATTGAAATTTTCTGGCAGTGCTAACAATGTTTTCCTACCTGTTCCATTCCTGTTAGAGGCCAGCCACAGCACAAAAGTCAAATGTTGTTGTAAAGTTGAAGGAATGAACACAAGTTTCCTGTCATCTGACACTGAAGTGGGCATCTGTATTTTATACAACTGAAATGACTGGTTAAATCTGGAGACTTCTGAGCAAGAGAGAACAAAAGTAAGTGCCTTTAAGTAGACTGTAGTACACTTTTGTGTAAGATAGAATGTGTTTTTTTCCCAGCCATATCTAAGTAACTCTTGTGCAATGTTGTTGCCTGCAGCAGAGACTGGGATGTGACTGGGCCCATCGGTGTGGAAAGTTTCTGTGTCAGTCTGAGTTTCTGTGCCCAGCAAAGTCCCTGCCTGCTCTTGAAAGAGAGCACCCCCAGAAGTGCCCTGAGAATGACTTGGGCAGGGTAGTCTCAATGTATCCTTTCTTAGGGATGGAATCAAGTAATGGTTTGTAAATGACTTCATCATAGTCTAGGAAGTCATAATCCACTTAGTCTACTTTTTTAAGCACAGACCAGCTCAGAATGGTACTTTCTCCTTGGTATGATGTGTATTCATGTAGTGGAAGATGGAGCTAAACAGCAGATGGCAGTGGATGAGTCTGGTGGGTTGTACATGTTCTTAAAGGAAAGTTGGGAGGAAAATCTGAATAGGGGGATGTAGTTTTAACTGTTTGTCTTTTTTTAAATACAGTGTATCATTGCATAACAGATGCAATTTTCATTTCTCCTGTGGAATCATCAGTTAAATCTTTAGCAACAGAACTACAGTGGCCTAAGGGGATGTCTTTCAAGAAGAATGAGCAGAGAGCAACTGAAGGCTTTCTTAATAGGAAACTGGGAAGCTGTGTTTGCTGTCCCATAGGCTTTCCTGTCAACTGCATCAGCTTTTGACAATGTGGGAGGTATGCATTCCCTGCAGGGGATGGGAAGTAGTGAAAATAGACTGGGTGGGTTTAGAAAGCCACAGATCAGCCTTCAGGCATAGTTTTCCTACAGATGTAATGTTGATTCTAGAGGTAATCTGACAAATGCTTTCTTTAAAAAACCCACTCACTTCTGTCATGCCACCTAATCTAGGTAGATTTAGCTGTTAGAGGGAAAACCACTGCTTCCTTTGATCCACTTACAGGACTGAACTTCCACTTTAGAACTCAGCTACCAGACTGAATATTAAGAACCAGTTCAGAAAAAAAGATAATCATGGCAAGGGAAAGGTAGTACACATAGAACAAATACAAGATTAGCAATAAGTGAGTACCAGTGGACAGAAATGATTGTTAGCATAAATTGCAAGGAATAGAACTCCTGAAAATTGCTGGTAAACAGGCCTTAGCAAATAATTACTTGTATTACTACTAAAGAAGGTGCTGCTTTTGTTTGTAATGGTGATATAAAGCACAAAAATTATCTATCAGATCCCATGACAGCATGTGTTCTACCCCATCACCTCTCTTTGTGAGAGGATTTGTAATTCTTTTAGAACAATGCTTGCCAGGATATCATCCTAAGCTGTATTTTCAACATAATATTAAAGGAGTAAGCAATTGGGTTGATAATTAGAAAAAGTAACATTACAGACCTTTATGTTAGGTCTTGTTTAAAGTTATGACTTTGAAAATAGGGTGGGAGTTAAATTCCACTTAATGTTAAGACAATAAAACAAAAACTTCAAATGCGGACAGGAGAAATATCAAT
>VZUA01054569.1:11998-31575 GCA_013401035.1 Horornis vulcanius
GAGAAAGATCTAATTTCCAATATAACCTCCACTTAAGGAGAGGAATACCTTCCAAAGAAGAGAATAGCGTTGCTTTGGTTGTGTCTGATGAAGAAGAGGAATGGACGGTCAGCTTTGAACTCACAAGTTACTGGGCAACACAGAGGCATTGCAAGAAGCCCCATGGAACAACCTGCTTCCGTGCCCTCTTCATTGACTTCCACAATTGTCTTCTGGATGGCCTTGGACACAACCAAGCCATCTTTCATAGAGATTCCTGACAAATCAGCTTTTCCCCAGTCAAAAACATTCATTACTCCCATCTCCTGGAGAGTGTTGTTGAGAACATAACTTTCCTCCATCTTGAACTGGGGCAGGTACACCTTCACTCTCAGTGGTTGCATCGTAGCGGAGCTGGTCCATTCTGCGAGTTTTTCATAGGTGAGGGCACATTCAAGCTGTAAGGTGGTATTGGGAATAATGATTGACACCATAATGAATGCAAGGAAAGGAAGTTCAGTTTTGCCCACTTTTCTTCTGACCACGCTGGAGCAATGCTAAAGTATTGCTCTCTATGTATGTTACTAGAGAGAAAATGAAGTGTTACCTGTTCTAGGCCAGTAAAGTCCTCACAGTCAGCTTCAGGAAGAAGAATGAGCATGCTCAGTTCATTATTGAAGTATTGGAGCTCTATGACTTTCGTTTTCAGTTCCTCTATGATGGCCATGTTAAAATATCCTTCTTGAAACATCATCTGCACTTTCCTTCTGTCATTCTGGAACACATGAAACATATTAAATGGAAAATACAGAAATTATCACCCTGGTTTTAATTGATTTCAGCATTGAGGTTAGAGTTCGCCTCAAAAGCATTATTTAAACTGGTCATGCATTTAATATACTTGTAGCATTGATATGTTCCTCTCAACTGTATTCCCAACCAAGTTATCCATTTTTAGAAGCATAAAAAGTACATTTCCCTTTCTAATGGTGCCAAATTACTTTACTCACAACTTCCTCATTACATCTTTCTTTTTTCTGGTGTCAGATGAGGAAACGGATGCGTCTTATGCAATCATAAATTAAATTCTTCATGAATAATGTATACATTTCCCTGAGATAATTTGGTTTTGGTACATTTTTTTTCACAAAAGCACATACTGTTCTGTTCATAAATAGTAGCAGAGAAACATAAATCTTCAGTTTCAATCTCAAGAGCAGACTATTTTTGAAACAACACTCTTAGTTGCAAAATCCCCAACAAAGTTAGTGCATGTGCTCAGTGGATTTGGTCCAACAAGGATCTCAGCTGCACAAGAACCACTTCTGATGTGAATTGGTATAAACATTTATATATTTGATTAGGAAAATGGAGAGAAATACAGTCTTCTATTGTTCTCACTTTAGACCACTGTTTTGTCGTGGGATAACGGAGAGGAGAAAAGCCCCCATCTGTTATTATAGGAGACAGACATCTGACCTCCATCCCCCAGCTGCTTCAGTTCCTGCCCACATTGTACCTTGTTCAGGTGGAAATACATTTCCTTAGTGTCTTCTTTCTTAAATTCTACTGCCCACTTTCCTTTAAAATATATAGCATTGACCAGGACAAGTACAGTAGAGGGATCAATAAAACCAGCAGCAAATAGGTCTTTGATTTTACCTTTAAAAATAATGAATTAAAAAGAATTATTACTTTGTTCCAGCAATCAGCTGATTTTGACTATTAATAATTATTTCTTTTAAATTGACAAGTGGTATAATGCTGTCATACAAATTACAAATATTTATGTATATCTTTGGAATCAAGGAACTCAAGTCATTTTTGTTCTCCTTACTATATTTATTTGCTATTGAAAAGAAAAAAATTAGTGCAGGTGTTTAACATATAAAAATCTTGCTATCTTTGGAAACAAAGTAGAGAGTGATATTCCTAAGTGGTTCAACTGCAAACCAAAAACCATTTTTGCACATTTTTTTCTTTACCTTTTGTCTCATTTTCAACCCAGAAGTTAATTTTGTCTCTGACTTCTTCTTCAGTGTATTTAAAATTTACTGGTTCCAGTTCTGCTCGATAAAATTTCTTTGTGGAATCCAAGTATTGCTGGAAAGTAAAAATTGCAGAAGTTTATTGCAACATGATGATTTTTATAGGATAGAGAATTTCATGGCTTCAGAACAGTTCCATGTAGTATATCAGCAAGAAAGAAATTAGTAAAAAGGGCATATGTCCCTTTGTACTTTCTGATGGAAAACATTCCTTTGAGCTCCCCACTCCTAGGAGGTGTTACAAGGGAGATCATGATCGCTTACCTGGAAGAATGGATAAGTGATTTCTCCAAAGAGCCTGTTGGCAATGGTGAGACAACAGCCTGGTCCAGGTTCACTGACTTCAGCCAACAGAGCCTGGAACTGGGAATGGACTCCTTCATCTTCTTCACACTTCAAACAGGAAAACAGATGTTTCTTGGTAGGCTTGAGCTTTCCTATGCAAAGTTGGACCTGAGGGTGAATTGCAGCTTCTCTCTGCATGAGAAACCCTACACCACCCAGCTGATACAGACACTGGAATAAGTGCACCAGGACACCACCTCCTATTCCCCCTGTGCCACATCTACAGAATGACAAAAGAGTTCCCCATCAGGCCTGCACCTCCGAACCACGCTGTGTCCTGCAGTGATGTCTCTGTGCACACTAAGCAAAAGGCTGCTGGCTTAGAGACTGGGAGAAGCAAGCTCCAAGGTGCCTTTGGCACACTCTGTAGTCAAACCTTTGCAGGTGGCAATTGAAGCATATTATAGATTGGCACCACTGTTTTGGTTGGAAACCTATAATGAGAAGGCTCAGCTGTTCAAATGTGTGCTCTCACAAGTCCCCTTAAATAACTAATCAAGGAACAGTAATAAGCAGGTTGGCAAATCTAGATGGAGAGGCTGATCAGCCCTGCTGTGCTTTCTGATTAAGTGATTGTCTTCAAGGAAAAAAGCTGACAAACTGGCTCCTGTTGATCCAGCTCAGAGCCGCAATTGTGTCTTACCTCCTCGGAAGGGTATCTGTTTTCCTGTCTTGTACTGCTCAAAACTTCTCTGAAATGAAAGACCTGCAATGTAAATGTTGGGTGAATGTAGCTGAGTGAAGGTACATAAAGCTAAAGCAATGTTGCAAGTCTATCCTGAAACGCAGCCAGACACAGTACCTGTGGAAAGGCCCCTTTGTTTTTTACCATAAAATCTTTGCAAATGAACAAGTAGTTTTAAGAGATGGTGAGTGCATGAAATCTTCTAAATCTTTCTATATGAGAAATGAGGCTTTGGGTGTCCAGAGAAGGCAAAAAAACACATTAAAGGTAAGGAACTCCTCAGAACCCTGAGAGTGCAGGGATACCTCCAAAACACTTTCTTTAGCACTGATGCATTCATTGACCAGTCAATTCATTAATAATGCTCAGTCTGAGAAGTTTGGTATTAGGAACAGCATAATGTATTTTTTAAAGGGCTCTCTGTGTGCTTCAGCCCTTTGGATGTTTAGGAATTGTATCAGATGGTAAAATCAGCCTCTTGGATCATATCTTGCCACCGTTCCCTTTTCAGAGCAAAGACCTACCTTCTCAATCTGCTCAAGTGTGCTGCCCCTAGCTCCAAGGACAACCATTCCAAAGGCAGCTGACAAACTGAGTGGGGAGAAGAAGATGTTTTCATTTCTTTTTCTTTTGTTCAGCTCTCTGAAAAAGTCAAGACAGAACCTGGCATTGGCTGCACTGAGAGAGCACATTGCGGTACTGTGATCACCTGAAACAAGGGTAAAAATAATTTAGGCTTCTGATCCTTAGATCTGCTATGCTTAGATGCTCTGGTATGGTTTTTCGCAATAGCTTGGCTAAATTATTCAGTACTTTATGGAAATACCCTGTTCATTACATTTGGGATTTCACAGTGAATCTGAAAACCAGCACCCTGAATAGCAGAAGAAACACATTTGCAGAAACAGTTTAAAGGAACTCAAATTTCCTAAGTGTGCCTTTTGTCTTTGAGCTTCATTACAACAANTGCTTCTCTAGCTCATGCAATAGCTATGGCTTTGCTGCTTAGCCCTAACTTTGTCCAAATCAAACTTCCAGCTCAGTTTATATCCTGATCTTTTTGCCTTGAGTCCTCCAGGCATAGCACTTATTAATTACACCCTTGATCGTATCTTACTCTTTGTTTCTCTCCAAAAACTTTGTGTGTATTAGTCAGCTGTGCCTCGCATACTGTGTCTTTCTGATGCTGGTTACTTAACAAATGTTGGACAGAAAATGGAACTACAGACGGGCTCACTTAGTAAGATTTTGAACAGAAACACATCGTGCATTAGGAGAAAATTCCAGACATATTTTTTTATCTGAAGCTTAAACTCTTTTCCTGCAGCTTAAACTCCTTCTCCCAGATACCCTTCAGTTACAATCACAATTATTAGAAGCAGATCATCTTGAATGTGCTGCAAAACTCTTCATACCTTAGACCTAGAACAGTTCCTTTCTCATGAAAGACTTTTCCCAGTGTCTGCATCCAGTAAAGTGTTGCAGAAGTGTCTGATCATAGGTTCAATATTTTAGAAGTTCCTCTATTCTAAGACACATTTGGTTTGATTCTTACTGAGTCTGAATAACTTCCTCCACACATGTAGTAAGCATATTTCCCCTATTACACAAGAAGAATTAAATTATCCATATAAACATTTAAAAGATAAAGCATTATAGAAATATAATATATAGACTATGCTCTTACAAAATACCAGTCTGCCAAATGGTTTTAATTTTCTTTAGAAGCACACTTGGAAGGTAGGAGTTTAGAAGTACCATTGTACAAGTTAAGCACAGATTCATTACACAGCCCATACATTTTAATGTAATCCAAAACATTGCACAGCAACTTGGAAATATTGTCACTTCCTCAAAATATGTTGCATGCCATACATATGTGCAAAGGAGGTATGTATATTACTAAGGGACATATTGATCCTTAGATCCTAGTTCTGACATTTAAAATTAAAGGTCATGGAGATATTTACCTTCTCCTCGGGACTGACAGTGTCAGCTTGACAGTCGAGGTCCTTGATGGAGCTTCTAGAGCAGTGGGATATAAAAACCATTGCCACTCCCAGTGGTAGCATAAATTTCTCTCATGATGAATCACATTCCTGTCTGTTGCAATCAGTTTGTATAAATAGGGGACCTGTTGTAGAATCTTGAATTTTTCCATATCCCTAGGAGTTTGAAAGAAGTCACAATTTTAAATGCATACCATGATGTAAAAAAAAAAAAATCATCTAAGCAGTTATAAAAAAAGAAAGCAAACTCCTAGAAACAATGGAAATTTCAGAGGCTTTTTTCACCTGTAAAAAAATAAATTTTAAGAATTTTGTTGTGTTTTGACATCAGAAGTGGCACCAATGAATGTGATATACAGTTTTTGTAGTAGAAACAATTATATTGCTATAACCAGCCCACTGATTTGGTCCTGGACTAAACTATATCCCAGGTTTAGCCCTGGACTTCTCATTATTCCTCATTTTTGTCAGTGTCTCTGAGGACACCTGATCATTGTCTTGTAATGCTTCATCAAGGCATAGGCAGCACAGACAGAGCAACCTACTTATAAGTAGTATATTTCTGGTGTTGTTTTCCTGAGAAATGATTATTCTTCACATTCAGGTTGATATGGTGTGTGGGTGGGCAAGCATTCACATGAGTGTATGCAAGCACTAACAACACTGTTTTGTAACAAGTACTTAGTTATCACTACTAAGATACATTTATACATCAACCAAACTGGATATTAGGCTCCTCTGGTATTTAAGAAACTCTGAAGGCAGTTTCCTATCAGTCATACAGTACTCATGGGTTTAATTCTCTTTTGGTTTGAGTTTTCCCATAGCTATTTCTTGGGAGGAAATAGAAATTAAAAACACACTGTTCATTCAAGCCCTGAGAACAAGAGAGTCAGAACTGCAGATTTTGCCTGAAGCAACAAAAGCCATAGAGTCTGGTTTAACTTGCTTAACACTGGGGCAAGAAAATTTCCCAAAGACTCATCTGGCTTGCTTTCCTGGTTTCTGGCTGCTCTCCACCACAGTCACTTAAAAACCTGCCTGCTGAGCCTGTTCCTCAGTGCTAAGGAAACTTCCCTCTCTGACCATCCAGGAGCCACTCCAGCAGTTACATCTGCACCACCCAAGCCAGGATCAAGGCCACTTCACAGCTGCATCCCCCACACCCACAGTCACACCAGATTTCCTTACCATCACAGAGCCTCGGACATCTCAATCTTTAAAATAATTTAATCATGGTGCAATAACAAAATATCAGCTTGAGCTGGTGCCTTCAAGGAGGGACTCAAAAGAGAGGACACCTTGGGTTTTATACCCTCACAACCTAAGTGTGGGAAAGTCCGAGGTCCTTGGCTCCTGCAGCATCTCTGAGTGTCCAGTTCCCTGGCCAAGCCACAGCTCCCTGAGCCCTTTGTTCTGCACTGGGTGGACACTTCATGGTCCCTTGCCTGGGGCTCCCACCCAGAGCTCAGCCTGCAGCTGCATCCTGAGCTACCTGCACTGAATGGGTTTCCCAACACTCAGCATTGTCACCAACAGGGAACTGCAGAGCAGAACTGGGCAGAGGCTGCTCCCTTTCTTCTGGTGATGAGCTGTTCGCCACATTCTTATTTTGGCCACTAAGCATATCACAGTTGGAGGAAAAATGCTGTGGAATGTAAGACGGGGAAAGTATACAGGTAGGAACTACAACATGTAACAGTTGAAAGTCAGCGTAGCATCCAGGTATCCCTCAGAACAGAAAGGAGATGGTTTTTGAGCAGCAAGACACAATAAAGTATTTGTCTTTCAGAAATACTGGCAATTTTTAATCCAGATTAATACAGTGAATGGAAAATTGCAATCCTGAAGCACAATAATTCATGGCCTTTTGGCACAGGGGTATGTGCTGAAAGCCACAAGTACCCTTAAAATGCAGGCCTTAAAATGCTTTCTTCTGTGTAGGAATCAGTTTGAGCAAAGTTCAAGTTATCTAAGATATTCACAGAATGAAACACTACTCTCTTAGCCCATGCTTAGTTTTCTAATACTTTTGACCTCTTGTCTCAAGTGTCTTAAGTGAACAGGTTTCTCCAGGTTTCTTCTTCATTCTTTGTTATTTCTCTGATTTTGTAGATACTTCTGTTCTTAATTCATTTTGAGTTAATCTGAAGTTTAACTATGGCTCCATTTTTCCATTTGGTGGATATCTGTTTCACATGAAACATTTTCTGTCAGTGGTCAAATTACACGCAATGGAGCTGGACAGGCATTTATTCCCAGAAAGGAACATTCTCTGCTGTTCTTCTGTTTTCCTGCTTTGGTTTTTTTGTTCTCTTCTAAGTTAGTTTAGTGTAGGTTAGAGTGTGACATAGACAGTGATAGGTTTTTTTTAATGGGAATATCTGAGAAATCCAGGAGTTTTTTTGTTCAAGCAGATTGAACGATGTCCTGAATTGTAGGTTTTGAGGAGACTCACTATGCAAATGCTTGCTGGGAAAGGCAAAGCTACTCATCCTGTTGTTCCACAGAGAGCTGGACTAGGATTTGCACTGCATTTTCCAGATCTGTGCCTCCCTTCTTGCTCTTTGAATAATGCAGAGGTTCATTGCGGGCCAGAGAAAAGAGAAGAGGATTGAAAATTGTCACAGCAGTCTCAGAATCAGGACACTCTTTATTCCTTTCTACTAATAATCTTCTAAAAGGAAAGGGTAAATAGCAGGAGAACTTTTTTCTAAAGGTTACAGAGAGGTAGTTGCTGAGATGCATTGTGTGGAAAGGAAGATGAAGATGTAAAAGTGCTGCAAGTACAAAGGCAGTGACAGATTTTGCTTCAGATAGTTATACTACTCCGTCAAGCAGATTTCAGACAGCCCTTTTAGCTGGTGGTCAGATGCTTGTCATAGTAAAGTTGCTTTAAGGCACAGAGGAATGGATTGCAGACTGACCTGCTTTCTACACCGAACATTCCACACATTTAGATAAGGCTGTAAATAGCACTAAATCCTTAGGGATAAGTTTTGCCCAGCACCATTTATCTGTTTGCAGTTATTTGGCTGAAAGTCTCAAAATTTTACTTCACTCTCCAGCAATTTTTTTTAATGTTTCTGATGGCCTTGGAGCCAGGACCAAGGGAATGAAGATTTCTTTATATGATTTTTAAACCACAAAGTGTTCTGATGACATGGATGAGATAAACATAGGAAGGCCAGAGCAATGAACAAAGATTCAGCTGGTGATGTCAATCAGCAGAACACAACCTCAGAACAGGAAGCAATGACTCACTCTCTAGCAGAAGAGACCACCAGCATATTCCTTGTGATTATTCTTTGCTGCAAGAGAATGCAAGAAAGAAAGTTGGATGTCTACAATTCTCCCTTGGCTTTTTTCTCACTGTTTGCAGCTGTATGCTTCCCTTGCTGTCAGTGTCTGCAGGACGCTGTAGTGTAGTAGGGAAGCAGATTCTTATTGAGGAACCAGAGGCTGATCTCAAGTTTGACAGCAAAGGCTTTTCTTGTCCCTTTCATCTTACAAAATGCACGTTCTGCTACCACCCTGCTCAGGTGGTAATTACAGAGTACCTCATTTGTCTGAGGTTGCCTGTGAGTAAAGGTGCCATTAGATAAGTGAAGCTGCTGAATAGCAAGAAAAAACAAGGTCTCCTTTGATTTTCACTGGCCAAAAGGGCCCCCCTCCCTGTTTGTCAGATATCTGCTACAAGAAATAACAAGTCTTATACAATATATCAGAGCAATTAGGGTGATAAAGTATCTGTGGTGATCCACAGAAACTTTAGCATAACAGAAAACATACCACTTGAAGTTGAGGAAGTTGGAAATGCTTCAGATGTTGCTGATGGTCTCAGCTCATTTGGGAAGCACCGCATGAGCAGATTCTGATATTCATTTCTGTGATCTTCAGGTTGTATGAGTCAATAACCTATTGAAAACCAAGTGTCAGCTTATAAATGGTGCTGCTGTCTGCTGACTCTCCAATACTGAATTTACTGTAAACAAGGTGCAGGAATTGATAAGTGTGAACTTTGCAGAGACCTAAGCCACCTCATGCTGGCCATTCAACTTGCCAGGGAAAAGGTGAGCCCAGCACTGTTGTTCTTCCAACTGAACTTCTTTATGCACCAGAAGCTTTTCCACAATTGCAATAAACCCCATTTACTCCCCAGGGAAATTTAGACATGACACAAAATAACAACAAAATAGTCTTCATCTTTGATTCACATATCATCATCCAAAAATAGCTCTAGCAATACAGCCAGTTCTGCCTGTTGTACCTTCTCTTTCTCACTTGTTCATGAGCTTTGACTAACAGGAAATTACATTTGTAGGCAGAGATGTCTTCGTGTGTCTTCTTAACACACTTCCATACTGTAAGTTCCATATGACTACATAGATAAATATTTCTGTATTATGACCCTATTTTACAATGCTGATTCAGGCTTTGTGGGTGATCTCATTTATAGTATTTCTGGATAACTTTTCTTTGTGGCAATTTAAGTAATTTTATAGGCCAGGTTTCTTTACCTTAATAGCAAGTGCAGCATTTTTAAAAGCTCTGATACAGAATGTCCGTAAGTATTCTCCTGGCTCTGCCTCAGTGCATACCTTTTCTTTTCATTCATCATTGTGGGATGCAATAGAAAGTAGGAAATTTCCTTTGCATTTTAAAAAGAGGCTGTTTTTCTATATTGCTTAGCCAGTGAAAAAGATAACAGATATTTTCATGAAATGGAGCTGTTTGTAACTTTGGCTAGAAATTACAGAACTGTGGCTGGAAGGATCTTTGAGATTCCTTGTGTATCTGCTGCCCTAAGGTGGGATGAAAGATCTAGCTTAAGTTGATAGGTGTTTGTTCAACCTGTTTTTGAAGCTTCTGGACAAAGAGTTTCCAAACCTCTGTTACATTTCTGTTCTTCCTTATTCCTGAAGTTTTAAATCAATTTTGTCCTAAGTTGTCCTGGCTGCAAATTAAAACAGTTAGATTCAGTTATCTTTAAACTTTGATATGTGCTACTGACTAAGTTGTTCAAATACTTATTAGTCAATTTATACTTTGTACAAGATGTAGTATTTGGGAGTGCCTCCCTGGTTGTTGTATTCATGGTAGTTGTACTCATAACCAGGAACTTAACACTACACTAATCACACTACCCAAAATCAGTGGGTATTGTTAGCTACTGAGCTATTTTACCAAATTATGGAATTGGAAACCTGAAACACCCTTCAGGGCTGCTCAGCCCTGTAGCAATTTGTGTAATTTTCACCATTCTGAGGAGAAGGGTATTGCTTTCAGCCATCAGTCTGGATGTTAAAAATAATGGTTCTTCCTCATTCCTGTGACAATCCTTGTGGTATGATTTCCATAGCTAGTCAAATTATGCAGTGGCTTAGTAGTCCTATATGTTATTTGCATAAATGTTAGTGTGGGTATTCTTGCCAGTCCTTAAAGCTAGTGAAGTCAGATGTATCATAGGTCCAGAAACTGAGCTTGTTTGCCAATATTGTGCACACATTGTTAGTGACTGGGTTTTGTAAATAAAATGAGCTTTGAAAATACCCTTCCTAAGCTGCCGAGCACTGTGAGGGACAGGCAGGTGGATAAATTGAAAACACAGGGTCAAATTTTCAGCTAATGTAAACTGATTCAGCTCCAGTTGATGCGTGAAAAGAGAATTTGTTCTCATGGAAAAAGGTTCTTCTTCAGGCCACAGTAAGATAAAGATGTATAATGGCATGTTTCCTGCATATTTCTATGGAATTTGTACAATATATAATTTCTTCATTCTGCAATTCAAATTCCTACATACCTGGGGTAACCAAGGACTACTGAACTGTCCTTAAAATAAGTTCTCTATATCTCTTCACATTCCTGCTTTCCCTCAGTTCCACTGATTTTTACCATGGTTAAAGTTTTTGCTCTCATATTAACCCGGATAAAATTTGATAGCCCTTTCCTCTTCTGGCCTGCCTGTAACCCAGACACATCACCTTGTGAAACCCAGATACTTGTATCCTGGCTGGTTGTAAAAAAATTGTGCATAATCTAAGGGGGAACCTGTGACCAGCATCACTTACCAACATTCTTTATAAAACAAGGTACTTTTGCTGCACAGAATAAGATATTTAAGAAAACCTGACTTAAACACATTATGCTTCCAAGAACCACTGCTTCATGCAGAACATGTCCTGATATTGTGTTCTTCAGTAACCACTGGATGCAAACACTGTTCTTGACAGAACACAGTGTTCAATACCTTCAGTGTTTGGCCTGGGACACCCACGTGAAATTCACACACATAAGAGCCTCACATTGTTCCAGATGAAGGGCAGGTATCTACAACATGCTGATGAAGGGACATTAAGGGTATGTGAGAAATCATGACACAACTCTTCCCTTATAATTCTCTGTGTGCCAATGGAACAGACATCCCCTAGTACAGAAGCACTCACAGCCAGTGTTGCTGCTGGGGGGAATGTGTCATTTGGCCCTTTCCCTAAAACTCTTTTTTCTTGTACAAAGTAAACATTACCAGTAAGCCATGAGAGGTAACCAGGATCTGGAACACCATCAAATGCCTGTGGGGTGACTTCAAAGCTCTGACCCTGCCAGCAAGCCTTCTCATTTGAGATTTGGGAAAGCCTCCCACATCTTTATTCACAGAGCTGAAGTTTACTGTATATTTAAGATGTGGTTAATTTTTTCCTCCTGTATTTGTTAACCAGAAACAGGATGTACCCATAAATATATTCTCCCTTTGTCTGTTTTTGTGCTACATGGAGTAACAAAACTCCGTGTATTCATTTCTAAATTGAGACTTCAAGATTAACCTTTTTTTCTTCCTGCTCAGCTAGAGAACTGGGACTGAATTCTGTTCTCAGACAGGAGTGTAAATCTATCATAACTCCACCAATACCTGTTCACTGATGTTTTAATAGCTTATAAACACATTTTGTATAATTGCAAAAAAATTTTGTAGGCAGATTTAGACCATAATTGCTTTTACAGTACAGTTCAGCACCAGCCAAAATATATCAACACTGTTTTAGCCAGAAATCCCAAAAGACCACCATACAGGCTGCTGTGAACATAGTCAGCTCCATCCCAGTCACAATCAGTGCACTGCAGTGCAGACATGAGACAATTGTATTAATATATTCTGAAAATAATATGGTACTTCAGAGGGGTTTTCATCCATTATGGAATTCTGAATCGCAAAACACTTTCCCCTCAGTGGTCACCTCTGTATTGTACAGTAAAATTATTTTCCACTCATAAGACAGAGGGTGACAGAACTGGCAGGGTGAGAAATTATATACTTAGAACAATCTTCCTCCAAGGCCAAACACCTCATGGTCTCCAGGGACCATGGTTTTTCAGGGATAGTTCAAACACCAGAGCACTGGAGAAGACTTTTCTTACAAAGTTTCATAATGATACTAAAAAAACAACCTTTTGCATTCATTATTATTTTCAGAATGACAGGTCAGAGAAATGAAGGTGAAAGACATTTAAGTTCTTGATGGTGGTAAAATATAACACCTCGCTGTGTTTGTAGCTCATGGATGAAATACAACAGGCAAGAGACAAGATGTGGCAGATGTTCAAAAGCATTGAGCGCCTAAGGCAACCTTCAAATCAAGGTTCAAAAAGCCATACCAATTAAATGCCTTGAATACTTTTATTGCTGCCACACTTCATTGCTTCCAGAGGGAGGCCTGGAGAGAGTAGAAGATCTGAGGAGAAGAGTGTGGGACAGATCTCTACATATCTCCATGCCCAACATTTGTATGGAGACTTGCTCAGGCCATGAACATGATCTGTGGGTTTCACTGCCAAGAGCCTTCCCTCATGGTGGTGTTTAGGCACTGGAGTCAGGGTCACTGGAGATATGTGGTAGGAAAGTGGGGGATTCAGCACTGAGATCTCTCTGGATTGGGACCTGGTGGCTGGGGGTAGAGGCCTGTAACACCTCCTGGAGTGTGGCCCCACCATCAGTCTTGTTGTGTGGCTGAGGAAGGAAGGTATCATGCTGGACTTCTGATTTATACAGCACATCATCCAACTCTTTAGACAACCCCACTGCAATGGGAGTTTTTGTGGCTTAGAGTGAAATAAGAATGAAATAAGCTCCATTAAATGTGTTCACTTGTTTGAGAAGAGCTCTAAACAGGAAAGGCCCATCATAATTTTTCCAGTTGTCTTGCTGAAGCAATGTGGTGCTTTTTTCTTGGGTTCGAGGATATAGATGTCAGGAAAAGTCAGTGGCACCTGACAGCAACATCTTATTTATGCCTTACTTCTTTCTACCACAGTATTGTGCTCTCTTTGTGCAGAAAGAAACAGAACCTGCTCTACCCTTAGGGGGAACAACATCAGCCAAAGTAGAGAACATTCTTGCTTGGATTGTGTTTGATCAACAAGGGGAACAGGTGGTCAGCTCTGTACTCATAAGGAATTATGGAGGCAAAGCATTCTTTTGGTCACCTCTGCAGCAGCAGCTGCCTCAATTCCTTCTTCATTAACTTCCACAAAGAAAATTCTTCCCCTATCTGCTCCAGCTAGCTCCACAGTCACTTTGATCTCCTCAATTCTTTTTTCTAAAGGCTACACTCTGTGTAAACACAGCCATGAAGTCAACATCCTGGGTTTTTTGCAAGAACTGCTGCATGGTTTAGAAGCACTGACCAAGCTTCAGACACTGTGGTTCACTGAAGTACGTCATACTGGATGTGGATTTTTCCCATGACACCACAGAAAGTTAGACACTGGTATGGGACCATAGCTGAGGTTTTCAGTTCTGGATATTTCCTGTTGAACTCCAGCTATGGACCTGATTTCCTGTACCCTAGGCCTAGCCCATATATTTCAGCAGAACAGTGTGGGTATCTTGAGGCATTGATGATTATGGCTTGAAATATACCTGGGCCCCTTAAGGCTTTCGTTGAGCTCCACAGTCATTGTCTGTGCCTCTGGAAGGTTTGCACCAAGCAACAAGCGAATAAAGTAGCATGGTGGAGTTGTTCCTGTCTGGGGTACAAGAGATTCACCAACAGCCCCTGGGCATGTCTTCCAGGATCCTTCATATTCATCGCCATTCATGACCAAGACACGCTGCCAAAGCACTCACCCTTCAGCCCTGCAGGCTGCTCTGTATCAAAAACACCAGTCAGATTTTTCAGTGTTTCCTCCTGGTGTCTGTGGGCTGAGCAATGCCTATATTTCAGGCCAACAGGCACTGTGCTCAGCACTGCACTGGGCAGGATATTGCATCTCTGACAGAAGACCAGCAGCTAAAACCATTGAGCAAAATGCAGTTAAGTCCCCACTAGATAACATGCAATGATTGCATGAATATAACTTGAATATGACTGAGGGAACTTTTCCTGTTATCAAACTCTAGTTTGAGAAAGCCTTTCCCCTCAGTGGTCATCCCACTACAATTTAGTAAGATGATTCCTCACTGGGCAAGCTGAGGGCTGTGGAAAAGGCAGGACGGGTCATTGCTGGCCCACGTTTGGGACTGCTTCATGCTGACAGATTGCAGGGGAGACAAGTGCAGCAGAGTGGGCTGCAGTGGGGGTCTCTTGGGCTGTTGGGGTGTGAGTGGAGGCAGAGCAGCAGCTGGTGCTGTAAAATTCCAGACTGCAGGTAAGGCTGTGCCAAAAGCTACCTGCATGAGGCATTGCACAAGAAAATGAGGCATCCGTCAGGATTTGTGAGAGAGGCCCTTTGGTAATACTTTTCCAGCATATCAAAACTGTCAGTAAGTGTATGGAAAAGCTGGACTCTGTTTCCAAACTGTAGCACTCAAATGAGGGAGGATTGTGAAATAATCTTGGAGATGTGTAGGTGGCAGTGCTCTTACACAAAAGCTGTGACTCGCCATCCCATAACGAAGAATATCTAATTTCATGCCTGAAGATTCAGATCAAAAAGCTGTATGCACAGCAGCACTCTCTGAAGAGCTGAGATGAAGCTCACAGCTGACCTACTTCATTCACCATGTTCCTTTCTAGGCAGATATTAAGAAAATGAAGAAAAATGCATGTTATAAGTAAAATATAGGCAAAAATTCTTCCATAGTATTCTAGTTAGGATAGACACCCAGATATAGATAATTTTTTCCTCTGTTACTGGACTAAAACAGGAATGGCACCAGACCCTGGAAACCAGAACTCATCCATAATGCAGTTATTGAACTCCAAAGTTATCAGTCCTGGAATTCTCTTCTTGTGCCTTTAAGCTGCACTCCTTCATGTAAGGGCTTCAAAAGGAAGGTGGGCAGTTTTGCCCTACAGCCTATGTTAAGCCTAGTGCCTGAATGCTTTGGTGCATTCTCTTGAGAGCTACAGGCTTGAATTCCAGCAAGGATGTGGGATACAAGCCCTTCACCTCCTGAGCCACATGAATTTCTTCACTACAGAAGTACTATATTGGATTAAAAAAAAAACAGGAAAAAAAGAAAGAAAGAAAAAAAATAAGTAGTCATTGTAATGGCATTTTTCAGGAGCCCTATTTGAACAGCTTTCACAAGGTCTTCTTTGAATCCATTCACTAGATGTTCTCCAGGAATTCACTCCTCATCCTACCTTGCTCCTGAATTTTGACATGGGCAACACATTTAATTGCTCACTATCAAGAGAGTTCAGAGCAAGCAAAGGAAAATGTTAGCTGTTAGAAAATTTACAAAAGGAGAAAACAAAATGTCTACAAATTTTGGATAAGGGAATTTTTCTTTTAGAGGGCTTTTTGGATGTACAAGTTTTAAGCCAACCTATGTTCTATTGAGGAGAGACACATCACTATTTTAGTATGTCTTCTCCTTTCTGAAGCCATATATAATTCTGTGCATTAAACATGTTATTCACTGATTCTCATTATATATGTATTATAAAAAAGCACATTACAACTGTTAATTTGTTAAACCTCATCCCTCTGAGGAAGACATCACTTATGTTAAAGCAGCAAATTATCAGCAATGTCTCCCTATCAGCTGGAAAGAAGTTTAATTTTTTTCCCCACAAACATTCCCAGGTAATGTTTAACTGTGATCTCCATTATTTATACTGTATTTTAAAAAAACTTTTCTTATTTTTCAAAGCATAGAGAGAGCTCTGTCTCTCAGATTTGCATATCAGAACCTTTAAATTCACCACACAGCAACATGGGAAAAGGAAAACACATTTCTTGGAAGTTCATTACTACAGTGTCCCACATCGGTAATTTCAGTGGGATGCTTTAGACCATTTTCTTCCTATTCTTTGAAACCTTGAGATAAATAATTTGATTTATCCCCATATAAAAGACGGCCTATACTATGTAAATAATTAACCATCTTTAGGAATACATGGTTTTGTATCCTGTTCCTGCAGACACCATGCATACAAAATTCTCTTTGGAGTTATTTGAGAACTTAAAACAGATTTAGGAGAGGTTGTCCAGAGAGGTGGTGGAGTCTCCATGTTTGGAGATATCCAAAAGGCATCTGGACTTGGTCTTGCCCCACCAGCTGTAGTTGTCCCTGCTCGTTCAGGGCAGGTGGACCAGCTGATCTCCAGAGGTCCCTTCCCACCTCAAGCCTATTATCACCATGAGCACATGTGCACATCAAGGAAACAAAATGTTATTCATATCCAGTGAGCTTAAGGTAAAATTTACTTGTATTCTGGATTCAGAAAAATAGTTACAATTCAAGGAGCCTGGTGGCAGAGCATCCAATTCATAGGTTCTAAACAAAACTGGCTGTAGTGATTATTTTGAGGTACAAACTAGCTGTCAAAGGATTAAGAAAGCACTTGGGAGAAAAATACAATTTCTGCTTTTCATCTGGATGTTCCTCACAGTGTTAGAAAATGGTCCTGATTTTAAGGTGAACAGAGTTTGCCAAAGAAAACTATAGTATTGGTAGGATTGTGTCTAATAAAGAATAAGAAAGGGTGATTAGCCATGAACACCTCTGTGAGAGGCAGAGACCTCCTCACAATGGAAGCTCCCGTGCCAGCTGCCGCCACGGTGCCTTCCTCATTGACTTCCACATACGCCTTGTGGACAACGTTTGACAGCACCAGGGATTTTGCAAACGTCATTGCAGAAAGGTCAACTTTTGATTCTGTGAAGATGTCAGTCATCCCCATCTCTTGTAAAACCTCGTTGAGATTAAAGGTGCCTTCCAGCTTGAATCGGGGCAGGTAAANAGCCCACTGACAGATCCATCAGCCACATCACCTGGCAGCAGGATGACCATGCTCAGTGACTTCTGAGCATAAGGGAGTTCAAGGATCTGAGCACCCATGTCCTCAATGTAGCCCAGTTTAAATTTGCCTTTCTGATACATCATCTGCACAGGTTTCCTTCTGTTCTATTGAAAAAATTACACAGTCAGTTAGGTAATACGGCTCTTACCAACACCTCTACCCAACAGGGAAGGCAAGTTAAGTTCCCAACACACCCACAGCTTACTCACAGGGCAGCTCAGCCCTGGACATTGTTATGCTTGCTGCAATGCTCACAGTATCTAAGGTGAATAATGTTAAGAGCTACAGAATGCAGATGTACCTGATTCAGTTTAAAATCCCTCTGAACTGTTTTTTCTTCCTCAAACTTGTGTTCCCAGGATGCTTTGAAGTAGATTACATTCACAAGCACCAGCAATGCATGTCCATCAATCACGCCAGGTGCAAAGAGTTCCTNGTCGGTCATCCCCATCTCTTGTAAAACCTCGTTGAGATTAAAGGTGCCTTCCAGCTTGAATCGGGGCAGGTAAACCTCCACAGTTGTCTCAAACATATTCTCTGAGGAGGCCCACAGCATTAAATTTTCATAGGTGATTGTGCTTTCAATCTATAAGATGGGAAGAAAGGAGATTAAAATAGGTGGGAAGCTTTGAAAACTTGGGATCTTTACCCAGTGTTAATTCAGACAACTGGCTTCCAGCCCTACTCTGTGACATGTACTGCCTTACCTGCTCCAGCCCACTGACAGATCCATCAGCCACATCACCTGGCAGCAGGATGACCATGCTCAGTGACTTCTGAGCATAAGGGAGTTCAAGGATCTGAGCACCCATGTCCTCAATGTAGCCCAGTTTAAATTTGCCTTTCTGATACATCATCTGCACAGGTTTCCTTCTGTTCTATTGAAAAAATTACACAGTCAGTTAGGTAATACGGCTCTTACCAACACCTCTACCCAACAGGGAAGGCAAGTTAAGTTCCCAACACACCCACAGCTTACTCACAGGGCAGCTCAGCCCTGGACATTGTTATGCTTGCTGCAATGCTCACAGTATCTAAGGTGAATAATGTTAAGAGCTACAGAATGCAGATGTACCTGATTCAGTTTAAAATCCCTCTGAACTGTTTTTTCTTCCTCAAACTTGTGTTCCCAGGATGCTTTGAAGTAGATTACATTCACAAGCACCAGCAATGCATGTCCATCAATCACGCCAGGTGCAAAGAGTTCCTTGATTTTACCTAAAGCGAATTTTGAAACACAGAAGTATTTATTAGCTGTCATTAAGACTCTGGACTGAGGCTCTATTACTGGTCTGTGAACTTAGTTTTGGAAAAGCTCAGAAACACAGTTTTCGGTTTATTTGAAGGACAAAAACAATATTGGTAAACAAATGGTAGATTGCTCTGCCCTGTTACTAGGCAGGGAGGATGGGGGAACTGGAGGTCACCAAATTATCCCCTGGTGTTCTGAATTTGCATTTATGGCTGTTTGCAGGAGCAGTTTGTCTGGTCAAGACTTATAGGTATTACTGCAGTTATCAGGCCAGGCATAAGGGTGGGAATAAAAAACATTTTACAGCAAACATGTCTTTAACTCATAAATAATTTAGCTGGTAACTTACTCTAATATTTCAGGAGCAGATGGGAAGACAAACTACCCTTAAACAGCATAAAAGTGAACACACAGAAATGTGAACAGGTCTTTGCTTTCCCTACCCTGGAATTTCATTTGTTGAACCCATGTAGGAAGGCAGTGATAGAATGGCTATGGTTTTGCTTTGTTTTACCTTGTGTCTCACTTTCAACCCAAGCATTAATTTTTCTTCTGGCAGCTTCAACAGCACCATGAAAATCCACTGTTTGCAGCATTGCTCCATATAGTTCCTTGCTACACATTAGATATTGCTGTAAAGCAAAATAAAGATTATGAACCGGTGAAATCTATTAAGCACTTACCGCCTTTTAAAAGAAATCAATTGCTTAATAGTATTTTAGAAATGGTGAGGGACCTGTTGAGTCCATAAGGCAAAATTTCATTTTGAAAATGTCAAGTATCTCAAGTTTATTCAGAGGGCCTCTGAAGAAGAGATAATTATTCTAATGCACAGGTCAAAAATGTAAATAAGTAAAAAGAAAGCCAGAAGAAAGAGTCTTGTCATGGAGAGCTGCATAACCAAGGTTCAAATAAAAAAAATAAAGAAACAGAAAAAATTCAAGATGAGTTGTTTGATGCTTAAGTATCAAAATACTTGACAGAAATAATTGACAGAAAAGCAAAGAT
>VZUA01054570.1:21339-34834 GCA_013401035.1 Horornis vulcanius
ATTCACCTCAAAGGTGAAGTCTCCAGCAGAAAAGTACAGTAACAATCAGCACCTGGCAATTTTTACCTCTGCAAAGCCTCCTTTCAAGGGGCTGCGCTGTCCCTAGAATACAAAGAAAAATAGAAGGAACTAAATACTGGTTTGGGCTGCACTTTACTTTTAAGTAGCAGGACAAAAATTTGAAAGCCCAGCTGAGTAAACAGGAAAGCTGCAGATCCCAGAAACAATAGGATCAGCCCGGTTCCTTTCCTAGGGTTTTACCCAATTGTTTCCCTGTGTTTTTGGAGAGAGTTTTAATGCCTGTGTGCTTAAGAAATCCTCAGGAAAAGCCTATTAGCTTCCAGCAGTGTGCTGGAGTATCACAGGGCAGCTGGGCTGGAGAACAGACCCTTGGAACATGCCTTACAAGCCTGAGGGCCATGGTGAGCCTGGGAAGGGGTATTTGAGCTAACAGCAGCAGCACTTATGTCACTATGGATAAATGAACCTAGTTTGGGGGGCTGAGTGCTTTTTTGTTCAGGGGTCCAACCTGGTGCTGGCAGCAGCCAAACGATGACACCTTTGGAAAGCTCAAGAATAAGTAAAATATATAAAGGACTTTTTTGCAGCACACCTGAATTTCCAACACCACACACTTTGCATACCAAGCCAGAGATGGTGGTTTTCCACCCACCATCTATTCGTAGCATGGACCTGGCCTTGAGGTTCCAAGCTGGTCCAGTACCATTCTTACTCTTTTCACCAGAGCAGTACCCTTGAAAAGATCTCATGTTTGAGCATCCCTGGTCACCTGTGCTTGGACCATGTGTCACCCCCAACATGCCCCAGCTGGAAGCTGCAGCCAGCCAGCCACTGGTCATTGAGCGTCCTGCAGACCCAGTGGGACACATACTCCAATGTGTTGAGCAATCCCTTGTGTCAGCAGCATTTAATTTTGGGAAAATCACCGGTAAACAAAAGAGGAAGGCATGAAGAGCAGCTTGGCTTTTTACTGCAGTTTTGCAAAAGAAACCACCTAAGTCCAGGCACTTACAGCCAGGTGAAGACCACTGATCTCTGGGTCTGCCCTTCTTAGTTTTAGTTCTTTTAATAAAAATTTGACTAGCTATAATACCATAGGGGAAAAAATTAAAATAGTGTTATTTCTTGGGTCTTGAGTGCAAAATAATCATATGCAAAAATTGGAAAGAAACATGGAAACCCCCTGGATCTCTTTCACAGATTTTCATTGCTTCCTACACTTTCACCTCCCGCAGAGTTTTGCCTCTATCACACACTAAAAGCAAAGAACAATTATGTGGAGATTCCCAAGCTGGTACAAAGCCACAAGCAGGAAGCAGCTCTGAAATACAGGGGTTTGGCAAAACACAATGAGAAACCACAAAGAAGAAAAGAAGTCTTGGACACGAGAGGCAAGACAAACACTAAAACCAAGTGGCTGCAACAGCTCTACCACTTCAAGTGTCAATCTCTTCCACAACTATGGAAAAAGGTAGTGAACAGAAATGCACTGGAAGCAAAAAAGAAAAATATTAAAAAGGAATTAAATGAAGAACCTCTTTCCCCCCAACAGCTAAGGAGCTAAAGCTTGCTGTACCAACCTGACAACAAGTTCCCAGGGAAAAAACAAGCTGCCAGTTACATGCCCAAATTTAGCACAGAAATATCATGACCTATGGCAGTGACTATTTCTTAACTTACAACCACAAGGATAAAAAGAAGCTTTAAAAAAAAGGCTTACAGAAGCATGCTACTCATCTGAACTCCAAAAAAAGCCTCAGCCTAACAGCATTTTCTCATAAAAAAACTCTGTAGTTCTCACTATTTTTTTTAAAGAAAGTTGAATGCTCTTTAACTACATATCTCCAGATATATTAAAATCATTTAACAATTAACTTCTGAAGATGGAAAGTACACGTGTGCACTCACTCTGAATACCTTTAGCTGTGCTCCACCTGAAGTCAGGGAGCAGTGCTTCCCACCAGCTCCAACCTCAGCACTGCCATCAACCAACCACGGCCAACAAAGCAATAAACTTTAGCACTTTTGGAACAAAGGCACAACCAATACGTGATAGGCAGTAACCCAGTTCTTTTTATCAAGTTTTTTCATGTAAACTTTTTAAGCTCTCTTTATACTATTAAGACCATCTGATGCACAAGTCACAAAGCAGCATGGAAAGGAGCATCCTCCCAAGGACCAGTTATCTGATGATCATTCTGAGCCTGGGTGAGGAAGCACCATTAATTGCTCCTTATCAAAATACACACTTCCCTACCAAGCTGGGAGCTGGAAGATTAGATGATCCTACTAAATCAGAGGGAATCCTCCTCACAGGAAAAGGCAAACAAAACATCTGTGCAGTGCAATGGAAGGCAGAAGGGAGCAATCACTATGGTGCCAAAACCTGAACTTCAGAAAACATCCCCTTATTCCTACCATTTTAGGAAGGCTAACAAAAAAGTAACACAAAAAAGTGCAACCCCACAGCTTGTTACCTTTCCCTTATGTTTGTTCCATGTCCCAGTTTCCCACAGAACTGCAATTCCACACAAGTTACAGGTGACTTCCACAGCTGCCCAATAGACAGAGGGGTACAGGACAATACCTGGCAAGTGCCCACGCAGCCTGACATAAGCCTGTGTATCTGCTCACACCATCACACACAGTGCAATAAAAGCTGTGTGGTCACTGCTAAGACTTCCATGATGATAAAATGCAGATATTAACAGCTGACAGCTGTTGTAAAGAAAACAGCTTGAGATGGGAGAATCAGGAAGCCCTTGCTCTCCATCATTCTATGCTCTATTTACATCTGGAATCTTGTCTGTGCAACCACGATGGCCAGAGATACTTGTGGTTCAGGTTTATGTCTGGGGACATGGATTCATAGTTAAAGAATCCCAACAAATAAAGGTCCTGCCTGCCTTTACCTTCTTATCTGAAAAGCACAGCTTTGGTTTGGGGCAAGCTCAGTAAAGTTAAGGGTCCTGAAAACAAAGAATTAGGTTCTTACATCAGTTACAACTACTGGGGAAAGGGAAATTGCTTAAAACCTATTTTCTGTATGATCATTACATCATGATTTTTTCCTCTGTATCATCACTTGTGCCTTGTTCCCTTATATATGCCTGCACAGCAATCGACAAGAAAAAAACCCAATTCTTCAGAAATCCCAAGCTCAGTCAATTACTTAAAATAATCACACAATCCTGTGTGAATAACAGCATACTAAACCCCAATTTATCCAAAAGACACTCTCTTCTTAGTTCAGAAAAGCAGCTCCTTAGCATGAGGTCAAGAGGACATCAGCAAGCACAACTCCTTCCAAAACCTGGTGTTTCTTAAAATACAAGACATGCCTCAGCTTTCAGTGAACCTGTCAACACCAACACAATAGCCCTGCCTTAAGTGCTCTATTTTTAACATTTTCCATCCACGCAAAAGACAACTATTAAATAAATCTAAAGGAAGTGTAACTAAATCAGAGAGTTGAACAGAACTTTCTTCAGGGTCAGCCCCAATATCATGAGCACAAGCCACAACCATAGGCAGCCTAAATGATTTGCAGCAATTACTGAATTACAAACACGTACTGGCCTCAAAGACAGGAGAGATGCCAAAAACCAATGTCTGGTACCCTGGGGGCACATGGCAGAGCTGAATCTGATGCAAAGGTCAGTGCCCTATATGCTTATATGATGCAGTGTCATCTGGTATGGCTGCCATTGAGAATAGGTGCTATAAAGGATAAAGATGACCTTAAATGGCTCATTATTTATTGGATGCATCTGGTCCTTTTAATTTTCCTGAGGATGTCTAGCATGACTGTAAATCAGAGTGCTTGCAGAGCTCTTTAACCCCCTTGGCCTGTGTACATGTGTGCACGCTATCTTTAGCTTACAAGCCCTTGCTTGCCTTGCTGGCAGGATTCAGCTTGTGCTGGAGCTGGAGACACCCTGCTCCAGAGCAGTCACAAACCCACTGCCTTGGGAAGTAAGGATGCATTCAGCATCAAAAATAAAAAGATCCAGAGTTTTTTCAGTCTCTCCCAGCAGGAAGGAAGGGCTCAGCACTCCAAAAGCCCCAGTAAGACTCTGCAGCTTACATCTTCCAGTGACTTCACACTGCTTCTGAAACCAAGCCCACTCTGGACAGCTTTCAAGCATTATCTGGGGAGGAGGGCGCTGACTCTTCACCACCCTTCTACCAAATGTAAGCGAGAGGGAAAGATGAAGTTGTACTGCAGTGCTGTGCCTGGCCTTGCAAAGGAGCTTTCCCTGATCTGATGGAAGAGCATCTGTCCACATGCTCTGCTTCCAACCAGGAATAAACCAGAAATGTCCCTGGTGCACACTCTGCACAAGCACCCCCACAACCTGCACACCCCACTGGTGATCTCAGTACCTCTTCCCAGCACATCAGAGGCAGCTCCAGGTCAGCACATGGCCTGGATCTTTCCAGCAAGAGCCGACTGGGCAGGAACTGCTGCATACCCATGCAAAAATGCATTGCTCTGGGGGTTTTCTTGCTCATCTTTAGCTCTGTGTGGGCAGGACAGAACTAAAGGGAGTCCTCAGTAAGAAAAGCCCTCAGGTATGCTAAACTTGTTTTCCATTCCTCCAGGCACCCAGAAGATTAAGCAAGTAGGTGAAAGTTGCATTAAAAAACCTCTATCTTCTCTTTGGGACCAATAAATACAGTTCTTTCGCAAGATCAAAGAACGCTTATTTTTTTGTCCCCAAAACCTGAAGGCATTACCATTTTTATAACTATAAACTGCAAAGATTTATCACCATTCATTGGTTGTCTCTGTCTGAAAAGCAGCTCGTTACAGGTGGCAGGTGATTTGCAAGAAAACCTCCTCTTAGGAGACACATATGCCAACTTCTGGTAAAAAGCTTCCTAAGAGATGAAAAGAAAGAAATGCTGATGCAACTGCAAGAGCTGTTTTAGTAATTCACCCAAATCACTTCAGCCTCCCTCTCTCCTTATGTTTAACTCTTAAATATGCAATGAGTATCAGAGGCGCAAAACTCCTTCACAGGCTTTATCTCATCCATCACCATGAGAACTTCAAACTCACAAACCAAGTAACAAGTTATTATGGTGTTATTAATTATAAAATGTGTAAGCCTATAATTTTAATTGCACTGGAATGCACTATCTCCATCTTCAGAATCATTTATGGGAAATGTTTACTTTCACTTTTTTTTTAATAGTTCTTTGTGACAAAAAGCTTTAAAAAGACAAACAAATGGACTGTCTATCAAGTCTTTTTTTAGTCTAGATCCATCTGTTGCCTTTGAATCTGCTTCTAGGCTAGTCAAGCAAATGCGTAAATATCACTTGGCCCACTTAGTGCGTTATTATTTTTAAAAAACATATCTCATTATTACTCCTTATGCAAAGTCAGCTAAAGCAAGCTAGGACAGCTCAATCTCCAAATAAAGAGGTTTTGCATAAAGTAAAACTACAAGAATTCAGTTTTTTAACTTAAACACAGGCATGAATGCCTTTTCTATGAAAGCCCTCCCCCAGAAACGTTCTCTGATCTCTCTCAACCTTTTTCTCCTGTTTCTTGCTTCACCTAATGAGCTGCTTCCATGTGCAAGACATAAAAGTGAAAATTTCAAATTGCTTGTTTCTTTCCTTTTATAGAAGTCTGAGTTTTGAAAGCTCACAGTAGCTTCTCATAATCCAAAGTCCACACTTTTGAGTTTGTCTCAGCATCAGAGAATCCCAGAATGTTTTGAGCTGGAAGGGACCTTAAATCTTGTTCCACCCCCAACCATGGGAAAGGACACTCTCCACTAGACCACACTGCTCCAAGCCTGGTCCGACCTGGCCTTGGACACTTCCTTCCAGGGACAGGGCAGCCACAACTTCTCTGGGCACATTGTACCAGGGCCTCGCCACCATCACAGGGAGGAATTTCTTCCTCAATTCTCATCACATGAGTTCTTCTAAAAACAGTTTTAGGATGTCTTCAAAATTGTCTGTGACTGCTCTAAGTATGTCCCTCATCCCTGGGCTGTGCATCCTGGTGCTTCTTTCCCACCAGCCAGCACTTACATGGCCCCAGACACACCTCAGTATTACCAAGGCCACCAAAAGGTTATCTTTCCATCAAATTAACTGCTGGCACTTAAGCAAGCCAACTGATCCAACCAGCCAAAGGCTGCCTGATTCCTTGCTCCCAGCTGCAATAAGTGGGCAGGGCTGGGAGACACCAGTGTAACTTGAGAGACTGTGAAGTCACACCTTCATTCCTTGATGCCCAGATTTCAAGCACTCCACAGAGACCCAGGACAGCTATTCTGCAAGAGCACTGGAGGATTCACACACACAAAATGCTTCTGCCTTTCACTCTCTTGTCACAACAAAGCCCGACTGTCAGCATCAAAGCCTTGGGTGGTGGAAAAAGAGAGAGGGGAAGCAGCAGAAATGCAGGACAAAAATGGTCTGGCTCCTGACAGAAAACCCAAGCCTCCACCAGCTCATCCTTATGGCTTACACCTCATTCTGGAGAATTATGGAATGGTTTGGGTTGGAAGAGATCTTTAAAGGCCACACAGTCCAACCCCCTGCAACAAGCAGGGATATCTGCATTCAGAGCAGGTGGCTCAGAGCCCCATCCAACCCAGCACTGAGTGTTTCCATCCACCACCTCTCGGAGTAACCTGCTCCATTGTTTTACAACCCTCATTTCTTCCTTCTGTCTAGTCTGAATCAACCCTGCTTCAGTTTAAAAACATCACCCTTCGTCTTATCACTACAGGCCCTCTTAAAAGGTCTGTCTCCATCTTTCTTATTAACTCCCATTAAGTACTGAAAGGAAGAAGTTTAAAGATAACTTGATTGTTTTACCTTGGTAACATACTTCAAAAAAACAGTGGCGTGTGTTCTTCAGGCACAGTAAATGAAGATGTTTCACAAATTCCTTACTAATAATTTATTAATCCTTTTTTAATTACTGATTCAGAATGACCAGTAACCTTTTCCAGTAAGAATATGAATATTCCCCTTTGAAATCTTTAAACATGCCTTTCTAAAGGACGCAAAGAACGCACACAGGCCTAGGAGTTGCACACTCTTAACTACTAATGCTTGTTTACACTTCAAAGCAAACCTCTGCTACTACAACTTCATTAATTAACCATTACCTCTATGACAAAAAGCATATGACGTCCCACTCTGCAAACCACGGTCACTTGGCCTAAAGGCTCTTTCTCCTCTGCAAGCAGATGCAAGAACAAGGAAGTGGTTTTAGCAACTACTCAGAAAGCAGGACATGCAGAAAGCCATTATGGAATTTTTTTCTTTGTGTTTGAGGCTATTCTTATACGAGACACCCTGTAGTATCACTGAAACAACAGCCACTTCTTTCCCAAGGGTAGTCAAACATCATGTAACACATGACACCTTAACAGGCTCCATGCCTGCTTTCCAGCCAAAACCTTTGGCAATCCACTACCATTTCTGGAGAGTTACCTCTGCTGAAAATCAGCTTTAAGACATCAGCAGGGGAAAAGCAGAAGTTTGATAGATTTCAACTGTATGCTTTAAAATAAGCTTCCCTTGAGCACAGGTACCTGAACAAATCAAGACCAGACCGCTACAGGAATACACACTCGATTTCTCCATTCACATTAGTGTTAGTTTAAAACAATCTGGGGTGGTTTTTTGGTGGGTGAGGGAAGCCACGGAGGCAGCTTCTGAGAGAGAAGCTGCTTGAAGCTTCTACTACGTCCAGCAGAGCCAACCTCTGAAGGCTCTGACGATGGACATGTTGCTGGCCCAATTACAGAAACTGCTAACACCTCTGTGATGACATATTTAAGAAGGAGAAAAACCACACGCAGTTATTTCCTTCTTTTTCCGCGGGGTGGGGAGGCGCTGGGATCAGCAGCACCGGGAGCAGCCACGCGGCCCTAGAGCTGGGACCACACGGCTGCCGCCACCTCGGGACAGCTGCAGAGAACTCTGCCTGCCCAGCTGCTCTTGGCCAGCCATGCTGCGAGCAGGATGGAGAGGGGGCAGCAGCAGCTTCTCCTTTTTGGTGCTCCGCACGAAGAGAGCCGCTGAATGCTGCCAGCGCCATGGCAAGCAATTCCCTGACAAGGAGCCCAAACGAGATCAACCCTTCAGCACTGCAAAACCTTGTATGAACTTTTCAATTGATAGAGCTTGAGAATGAACAAACCTACTAACAATAATTTTTTCCCCAAGTCAGAGAAAAGGAAAAGGTGAAGATATGTGAGTAGAACAACACGGCAACACTAAGGTCAGTGAATGGAAAGAAAGGGAGGAGGTGCTCCAAATGCTGGTGCTGAGATTCTTCTGCAAGCCATGGTGAGGACTATAATACAACAAACCGTCTCACTGTAATTCATTAAGGGCATGGGGGGATGCAGAAATCCACTTGGATCCTGTGAAAAAGGTGCTCATGCTGGAATGAGTGGATGCTTAAAAGCTCTGAGAGACCCAAACAAAGAGAGAAAGGCCTTTGCTTCCAGAGATAGAGGACTCTTGCTTCTAAACCAGATTAATTCATCCTTAATAGACTACATCCCATGAACTAAAAGGACCCATGCCATGTAGTTTGGGAAGACTATTTTGCCTGTGGGAGGGTCTCACATTACAGCAGGTCAGACTCATGAAAATTAGAACCATATCGGAGAAGTTCACAGAAAACTGTCTCCCATGGGAGGGACCCCGCAGCATAGCAAAAGAGACACCTCTCCCTAAGCAAACTGAACAAAGACCCCATGTTTTATCTCCCGGTGCTGTCAGTGGGAAGGGAGGAGGGGCTGGAAAGGGGAAAAATGTGTTATAAAGGTTTATTTTAGTTCTCAATACCCACTTCTAATTTTTTTAATAACAAATTTTCTTTATACCATTAAACTCTGAACCTGTTTTGCCCTTAAAGTGTTTTTCTCCTAATCCTTATCTCAGCTCATTGAGCCCTTTGGGGTTTTTTCCCTTCCTCTGCTCAGCTACAGCAGAGGAAAAGAACTGAATGATTTTTGTGAGTGTCTGGCTTTTGGCCAGTGTCAAACTACAACAACATTTCAGACTTTTACCAGCAAATTTTTTAAGCAAGTCAGCACCCATGTCACTAGACAGAGAACATTTTACCCTGTTATGCAAATCACACACATAGAGCAGAGATGTAAATCAAACTCTTCATGCTGTCACATCCTCCATGGGTCCAATGGCAGCACCAACTCATTTCCTGGAGGTTTCTTCCCACTGGTCTCTTGTGGTTTCCCTGAAGCCAAGAGCAGCTTTCTGCAGGGGGCCAGAGGAAACAGTGGGGTGCTGAGCACCGGGATGCCTGGTCCAAGCAGCTGTGTGTTTGTTTGCAGGAAGGACAAACGCCAGCAGGCTGCCAGCACTGCTGTGAATTTCAAAGCCTCATGCGATTTAGCCAGGCACAGTTCGAACTTTCTGGTACACAGCTCTAATGAAGCAGATTAACAGCTCCAAACTCTATCCCTTTGGCTGAACCACCTCTCTTCCCACAACTCATCTCTGTACCCCAGCATTCAATACCATTCCCATCGATGGGATCATCCTTTCAAAACACTTCGTTCCCTCCCACTGCTTTCAAGTCAACTTCGCCTTTTTCTGGGTAATAGCAATAAAGAAAATCAGGATTTGTAAGACAGAAAGGCTGAAAGACAGGGTGCCTCCCACCCACCAGAGCAGCATGTTAATGTTCTAACACACAGTCCACAAAAGAACATACCACAGCCCTGAAGTTACAAAACAGACTGAATGCCTGATACAAAAAACGTGATAAATTCACAGACAAATTTACGAGGAGACATATTCAGTACAAGGTTTCACAACAGGAAGAACTGAGATTCCTATGAACATTTTTAACCTTTTCCACATAATAGTTAGTAACACTGTCCAGGCAGAGATCAGTGTCAAACCACAGCACTAACTGTTCCAACTGCATATCCAAATCCTTGATTAATTAACCATTATTTTGCTGAGTAACTACAACAAAACCAGAGCCAACTGATTCAAGAGCACCAGAAAACTAAGCCAGTGCCTTCCCAAACACAAGAGTTTTTACAAGGGCTGTACCCAAAGTTCTCAGTCTCTGCTGCTGACTGAGGTGCTCATGAGCTGCCAGTGCCACAGCTGCACCATAGCTGCTCCAAACAATCTTCAACACCATGGGGGCTATGAATTACGAGCAAAACATGACTTACCATCAAAAAAACCATGTTACTGCCATGTTTTTGCTTGAACTTGCAGAAAATCAAAGCACAGAGAGGCAACAAACCTGGCTTTGGGAATATTGTGATTTTTTTTTTTTTCCAGGGCTACCCTTACACTTTCAGAGCCACAGACAAATGCATTTTCCTAGAGAGTTCTAAATGTATCACTGGATATCAAATTAAAGACATTCTGAGAATGCTTCTTGACTTATTTTTTTATGAAATTGTGTGCTCCATGCTCAAAAACTGGTGGCAGTCTGCCAGGGAACTGAGACAACCAACATGGGGTGCAAAGGACTGCCCCAAGTTCATGATTAACAGCCTTTCCAACATCTCCCAAAAAAGTTGTAGACTTCTCCTGACACAGCTTCTACATCTTACAAGGAATGGAAGTATAGGAAAATAGGGCTACAAGGAAATATGTGGCAAAGAAAATACATCTTAAGTTGCTAGCAGTAAAAAAGGCCCTAGAAGTGCTACAAAACTTTTGGAAAAGCTCATCTCTGTATCATCACTTCCAAAATAATCTGTACTTTGCTCCATAAGGAAACTGGGTTTAGGTGCCCCAGGACCAGCCTGCTCACCCCCCTGCAATGTGGGCTGGCCCTTGGGAGGGCGGGTGTGAGAAAGGGGCAGCACACTGATGTGTGCAGAGTCACTCTGCTTAGAAAGCACAAGGGCAGTGACTCGTGTAATGCCGCTAATTTGATCAGTAAACTCATGCCTGCAGAACACGGATGGAGAGGGCATGGAAGAGCCATCCCAGTGCCCAGCAACCCTCCCAGCTCCACCAGCAACCCCAGAAGAGCAAGGCAGGGACAGGGAAGGCAAGTAGGGCAAAAATGAGATTTCATTAAGTAGACATTGCACGATGATGGTGGGTGCTCGCTTTATTTAGAGTTCAAATTTCGCTCTGGTGCTGGCACCGGCTCTGCAGCAGCTGCCCCATCCCTGCAGCCCCAAATCTCTTTACTCCAAGCTTTTAATATCTTCTTCACAACCCAGCTGGCAATCAACAAAGACAACAAAAGAAAACAAAATTTGTTTTTATGACAAAAGAAATGGCTTTGATTGAGGAAATCTTGTAACTGCCCTTTGATGAAGGGCTCCCATTCCACCCCCCCACCCCAGTCCCTAACACGTGCAAGATGAGAAACTACAGAATAATATTGAGCATTTAAGGATTTTGAACTTGCATTGTATGTCTTAGTCTAACCAAAATGAAACCACCAGCACCTTGCCTGTACACATGAATAAAGCAGTGAGTGTATGAGGGCAGTGGCAAGGCAGTGTACCCAGGCAGGCCAAGGCTGCTGCCCGGACTAGAACTATGGGAGATCTCAGCTAAAAAACCTCATCCCAGGAAGAGGGTTACCTTCCCAAACTGCACAGCTCAGGGACGTCTCAGTACTAGGAAAACAGGAGTGGGAAAGAGGGGAAATCCAGGAAGCTCTGCAAGGAGCTTCAAGAAGAAGAAAGGGAGAAAAGGGACAGAAAACACAAGTAAACAGATCTGCAAGCTTCAAGCAACCACAGACTTCAGCAACAGCTTCTTAACAAGTTCAAGTAGATTCAGTGTTGAGAAATCCCTTGTCCTGTGTAAGTCCAGCGAGGATAGCAGGAGCCATGAGACCCAGGAAGGCTGCCAGTGAAAGCAGAGGAAGCAGCAGCTGGAAGGGAAGCATCAGCTGCTGTCACACAATAAAAGGAGGTTGCTGGGCCAAGCCCAGAACCTTGACAGCCACAGCCAGGAACAGGACAGAGGGAGACACGCCGTATCCCCACAAATAACCCATGTTTTTTCAGAAGCTGAGAGGCAAGGGCAGCCTGACCAGGGTTGCTCCCCAGGGACCAGTTCTGCAAGCTGCTGGGAAGAAAATCCCATTGCAATATCCCATCAGATAGGACTGCAGATGAAAGAACTATAAATAATCATCATAATCAGAGCTGACCACACAGGTCCTAGGACAAGAACATTTTCTTTTCTCTCAGTCAAACAGTGCCACTTAAAACTGACATCAAGAAGCATTTGATGGCACTTTTTCCAGAACGGACTGATTTTTCATTCCACTAATCTCAGTAAGAGATATGCCCAAAACAAACTGAGCCTTTTAAAGCACCTGACTTATACTGTATTTACAAGGTTGTAGAATATAAGAAAGCACCAAGAAAACAGCCCCTTTTTCCCCTCTTGAAGAGGTTCAATGCAACCATTTCCTTAAAAATACTCCAAAACACATTATCTTTTAATTCAAAGATAAAGATTCATCTTCCTGAAACAAAGTATACAGGGAAGAGAAAGAATGTATTTTTAAAAAGTTAAAAAAACAACCTGTTGAGCAACCCTGATATTTTCCCCCCACCAAAATAAAACAAACTGGCCCAAGTGCAACATGCTGCACAAGCAGCTGCTCACTGTGGTAAGAACAAAATCTTTTCAGATGCCAAGTAGATTGAGCTATAAAGCAGACTTTGAAAAAAAAAAAAAAACAACAATCTTGTAAGAAGAAAGCAGAGTGCTTAGAACTGGGCTGGTGCCAAGCCCAAACTCCACAGCTCTCCCTCAGCCTTGGAGCACTCAAAGGAGTGAGCATTTCAGGCAACTCGCTGAGAAGCCAAGGGCTAACATGTTCAGCCAGTCACTGCCCACTTGAACACACATGTGCTGAACAATTTTTCTTATCAAGCAGGTTTTAATATTTGGTAGGTTTAGGGGGGTTTGGGGTTTTTTTTTTAAGATGTGGTCTTTCCATTACAGAGGGTTAAGAGCAATGGAAGGGTCAGGTCTGCCTGCTTTCCTCTTCAGGTCAGGTGCCACTCCTGAAGCCATTTAACAGTTTTGCAACCTGGCCTTCCCACAGGAGCATCTCAAGGCCCTGAGGATGAAATAGCCACTTACCTTGTTCTCCTGTAAAACACAGGACCCACTACAAAGCCAAGTCAGATAAACAGTTCTCCAAGCACACCAAAGTCTGTAGCAGAAATGAGAACATTGCAGAAAGCTGAGCCAAGAAACCACAAACCCCGGGTCTTTTCAAGTTCTCAATGTATCATCACTACAAACACCTTAACAGACTTCACCTTCCCTCATAAAAACACCAAACCCCCAAACAACTGTGCAAATAAGGCCTCAAGCTCCCTGGAAATGTACCTCCCATGTACAAGATGGTACTAGCTTACCTACCAAGGGAGAAAAAAAAAAAAAAAAAAAAAAAAAAAAAAAAAAAAATCCAAAAAAAAAAAAAAAAAAAAAAAAA
>VZUA01054570.1:34878-52358 GCA_013401035.1 Horornis vulcanius
ATTTTGAAAAGAGAAAATTTTGAAACTGTCCATTGCTGAACACAGCTGTGTTGCCTCAGAACTGCAGGCATGATTACCACTGGAAACAGCTCTTTGATGACTATCACACTGGAATATCTAAAACAAGTAGAAGCATGGAAAAAAGAAGTGCTTTGCCACCCAGTTTCAAACAGAATGCTAAAGACCACAGAATAATGTATGAGGGGGTTGGTGGGGATCTGGGTTTTTTTTGTGAAAGATCTCTCAAATAGGGCTCGTAGAAAAAAGACTGAGGCCTTCTTTAAATAAGATTATCTTGTTATTTCAGATTCTTTTATAGCTGATGAGTTTTCACCATTTTCCAAGCTTCTACATGAGAAAAATTCCTAGAAATTATTATGTTTTACCTCAAGAGTACCTAAAAGCCTACCAGGGCTACCAGCAGCTTGCACCTTTGGTCTGGCAACTACAAAATGCATCTTCTCCTCTCAGTATTCCTGGTCCTGTTTGACAACAGCACGTGTCTACTAGCAGCAGCACTCTAATCTCATGGCACAGCTGGTTTGTTAGCAGCTGTCGTGAAGCTCTCATCAATGCTGATGTGACAACCAGCATCACCAGCACACTGCTAAAAACCCAACATTACTCATGGAATGCTGTGGACAATGACAGCAATCCCCAATACACCCTTTGGAAATGGCTAAGAGGTTATTCTAACACTACAAACACAGTTCGTGATGGCCTCAACATAAGCAGCCACATTCATCCCTGACTTAAAGGCTGTAAAGCTTGATTTGAGACACACAGGGCTAGGCCATATCTGGGGGGGGGAGTCAGGGGGAACATATTCCTTTCTGTGTAGTGGGACAACAGACCCAGCAAGATTTGTGCAATTTACTGGAAAACTATGAAACTCGTGTTATTTTCTAATCAAAACACAGCGTGGTAGCCACCAATAAGCAAGATCTCATGGTTAAAGAGATGTGCAATAGCAGGCTAGGATGGTTCTTTCCATGCCAGAGCTTATGTGGGGGGCAGCAGCCCAAGCTGAGTTTCCAAAGGTTATTACAGACCAGAGATGGTGACTTTAGATGTGATGTTTAACATGCCACATCCCATATCCCAGTTAACCCACGGGAAGAATATGGAGCCAGACACTAAAATCACTCGGCATGGCCTCACCAGTAGCAGTGAGCATTGAATTAGGGCCCCAGGACACAAGCAGGAGGTCTCAGCCAGACAAGGGTGGTAAGCATAATGCTCATAGCCTTTCTTCTTAAGTTTGCATTCCATCCATCTACAGTGGAAATTCTTTTCTCTGTTGTTTGCATTGCAATCCCATTTTTTTATTTCCATGGGAAGCAGCAGCCTGGGATTTTCACTTGCAGGCTCAGGCCATAAGAGCCTCCCCAAGCCTCAGGCTACAAGAGAACTGGTACCTAATGGGCCAAAAGCTTTTCAGCATGCTAGCAGCTCTGAGCAGCTAACAGTTTCAAAGGTTTAAACCTACAAAAGGAACTGTCTGAGTGTGTGACTGCAACTATTTCTTCTACCAACTCAGGGCAAGCACCACAAATAGCAGCTGGTTTTGCAGCAAAATACCACACAGTTCCAGCTCTCTCCACCCCCCAAAATAAGTGCTCTGCCATGTATAGTATTCCCAAAGGCGTCATGCAGAGGCATCAGCATTCTGAGACAGAGTAGGAGAAAAACTTGGGAATTTGAAGTGTACGCAGGAAGTGATACCTTTATATAACTGCACCGAATAACTGCTGGCCATTAAAAGCCCTGATCTCTTCAGTGCTCGTGTTGAAACCTGCAAAATGTAAATCAAGCCTTTGCGAGACCAACTAAAATAGTGTCTCCCCGAGGGCTCCACAAATACCACGGCAAAGCCCAGGCTCCCGACACACCCTGAACACCAGCCTTGGAGCTGGAAATGCCCTCCCAATGCCTTAATTACCGCGGAGTTTTTAAATTGCAGCTACACTAGGCAAAGCTTCACGTGCATGCACCCTGCTTGCTTGCACTTGGTTTTACCACAGTGGTTCCCTAAGGAAAGCAGCAAACCACAGCCTCATAAAGTTTTAATGGGATAAAAGGCAAACTGAGGGCATTGCTGCACTGAATAAAACAGCAGCAACTGCACCCCAGTGGTATAAACTACCTACTTGATTTAAGTCACATTTTATAACTCTCTACCTTCTGAAAAAATCCAACTGTTTTCCTGTACTGACTCAAAAAAAACCCCTCGTCTGCTGAAAACAACGGGCAAATCAAGCCAGGGCTGAGCACAAGAACTGGCAACTCGCCTGGGTTTCCTTGTAAATGCCTTCAAATGGCAGTCATGCCCCAAACCACGCTTTGCCGGCAAAGTATATATAACCAAGCATCATCGCTCCCTCAGAGCCAAATAAAGGACTGAGCGGGTAGAAAAGGGGGAGGTGAAGTAGAAGGGCAATTCATTTCTTTAGCAACCAACAGCTTTCATAAGTTTTCCCTTTTTTTATATATACAAGACACCATACAGCTTGGTGACATGAGTTTCCAGGTTGGTCTATAGTAAGGATTTCAGGAGCCAACATGTTTTTAACCAAGGCAACCAGCAATTTCATCTTTCTCCTTGAAAGGCAGCCTACCAGAGGGCTGCTTCCAGCACCAAACACTGCCTCCTCTTCTGAAGCAATGACAGAAGAGGCAGGAATAGATCTTTTCTGCCTTCCAGATAGTCCTGAATTCATAGCTGAGGCCACCAGCATCATCAGTCAAGCACATCCAGACACCATCCCTGCTGAGATGCAGTGGACAGCCACCTGCCCCAGGAACACCAGACTGGACTGCTCCAAGCTCACAGGCTGCTGATAAAAGCACGGCTGCTCTCAGTGGAGATGGAGTCACTCCACCATGGAACAGCCACCAGCATGCTGAGGAGGCTGCGTCTTTGTCCAAGGAACAAAACACTGGGATCACAAATAGCTGAAATCAAGCAGATCTGGCCAGAAAGTAAAAGTGGTGGGGAAAAATGAGAGGTGGCTCTAGCAGAGCTAGTTGGGAAGGGAACACAAAGGCACAAGTAGAAGTGGATTAAAAAAGAGTGTAGAAACAACAGAAAGCACACAGTAATTAGAGCTGCAGAAGGAAAGAGTGAGAATCTGCTCTGAAAAAATGATACAACATCTGAGAAAAGGCAAACCTTTGCCCCAGCAAGAGCACCCAGCACCAAAAATACTCCATGTACCTCCATGCTGTCTTTTTTCCCCTTCTTCCAGCGTTCAAGGGAGCATCTTCAACACACAGCTTTGTTTCTGTGTGTCAGGGGTCTAAACAGCAACACTGTGCTCAAGTGTATGCACACAAAGCACTGAGGAGATGCCAGAACTATCCCAATGCTCCCAGGACGAGCAAACAGCACAGACAGTAAAAATAATGTGACACCCTGGCTTCAAAATAAAGGCAGACAACCACTGCAAGGCCTTGGTTTCCATATTCTATTTGAAAGCTGGCACCACTGCCTCAAAGTTCCTTTTTTTTGGGAATATATGGGAACATAGTGGGAGAGCAGTAAGAAAAAAAAGACTGGCTGGGTCAAGTCTAAATCAGTAATTAATTCGGAGGAAAATGGGGAAAGCCAAGGGATACTTTTAAGAAAAGCAGAAGAAAGGACACAGCAATGCTCTCCCCTCTTCTCACTCACTAACCTAATTATCTGGACACCACTCTGTGAACAGGTTCAGCTCCCCCTTCTCCTGATTTACAGCTGGAAATTCATGTCTCCAGGCCTCTTACTTAGGGGGTCTTAATACCCTCTCATACAAAGAGAAATTGCCTTTATAACTCCAGGTGTTCCTGGTGCAGGGAGTGGTAATTACCCCAGTTCCCCTCTCCCCAGGGAGCACCCTAACTTCTAGGCACAGATATCATCTCCAAACACTCCCAGGATCTGAGCCTTTAACTCTGTAGTAGTGATCTATGCTGTTTTTTCTGTATCAGGCTTTGTGCCAGCACCTAGTCTCAAAACTAAAGGTTTTAAAACTTGTTTTGAACCACAGACTGTAAGGAGATTCAAAGAAATTCACATCTTGGCAACAGACCTGCAGTTCTTACTGACCTTTTGCAGGCCCTTCTGAAATGTTAATGTTGTTCTACACAGACTGAACATTGCTGGATGTTAATCAAGACATCTCAAACTGCCAAAAAACTCAGCACAGGGCAGCATGTACATGAAACCTGCAGTCAATTCAGCTGGTCCTGACCAGGTGCAAAACAGCATTAACCATTCAGGACACCAATGCTTCCAGAAATGAAGGCAATTGTAGCATCAAATAAGGATACGGGTCTGAGCACAGAGCTTAATCCTCAAAGACCGGGCAGAACTAACTGCATGAAAGGGCTTTGTGCCCCAGAATGCCTTTATGTCCTACCGAGTACATAAATACTTGTCAAGCTCTTTGCCTCTTTCTCTTAGTGATGCCAATAATTAAGTGTCCTACAGACCATAGTGCCTGCAGGCATACAGAACCCAAAGGAAGCACCCAGCAGCTCAGTCATTTTAAGACCTCACAAAAGTAGGGAAGAGCAATGTTGCAGAGCAGTTTGGGGCATTTCAGGCTAAAAAGGCATTGTCAGTACTCGACAACTCTTCAACCTGCCACGAACTCAGCAACACAGAGTCGCACAGCCCATGTGCAGAGAGCTTAATGCTTTGTTGTTGTCATCTTAAAACCAACTTCACCACCACCATGCCCACAGCAAGCTTCTGATTCTTAAAAAGCATTGTACTAAAAATATCCCACCCAAAAACCTAACAAGGAAAAATCATACCAAAAAAGCCCCTCAAATATATCAAAGTCGGTCAGGCAGCTTCTGCTTTAAAGTTGTACTCTACTCGAAAAACATGGGAAAGCAAATTCCCAAAGCTCCAAGAACCTGCAAACAAACCCAGAACACAAGAGAAAGTGTTGCAATGCTACAGTATTTCAAAAATGCAGCTGTTTGCAGCAAAGAAATGTGTGCATTTCCTCAAAGCCCAGGACACAGCACACTGTTCCCAGTACTTTAGAAATACAGTTTTTCAAAAAACATCCATATACATAGGGATGTGCAAAACCAAGGACAGCAGTAATACAGATGGGTCTGTAAGTTTTGCCTTGATAATGAGAATTATAATGGCTGTTATTAAAAAAGAAGTTGAAATCAATTCTTTGCTTTCCAGTAGTCTTGACAAAAAAATTCCAAATGTACAAAGAAAAGAAGATAAAAAGGGACTATAAGATATGCTTACGTGGTGTATTTATGTTGAAGCTCCAAACACAAGGAAACATTTTAGGACAGAGAGGCACTCCAGGCTTCTGGAGCACATGGATGTGCCCATCAGGTGACCCTGGTACAGGACTCGGTGCTGTCAACTACGTGGCACCAATGCAGGTGTGAGCTCTCACAAAATCCAGCTCTCCAAGCCCCAACACCTTTTTTCCCCCCGAATTACACTGTTATTGATACTAATGTTAATGGTCAACAACTGTTCTTGATTAGAAGCTGTGAATGACTGCAGTGGGGATTTCTTTAATATTTACTTGATTTAATGACATGAGGATATATGTTGTGGTTTCAACTTTGTGTCAACTGGCTTGTCTTCCAGTTCTAAATTATTACCCTTCCTCCATGTCATGATAGTTTGAATAACTGAAAAAACAGAAAAGAAAAGCTTGTCCACAAACCAACGTGAAGGCTAAAATACTCTATCCCAAAGGAACCTCTGGAACTGAAAACCAATCAGAAAATTCACCTTCGTTTTTGGACTGTTACAGCTCAGCAGCAATGCTAGCTATTGACACGCCTAACCCACCCAGCAATTAAAAGACAATGCTGCCCCAGGAATAAGAGCATACACAGCAGATGTGCTGATTTCTCATGTGCCTGTCACTTTCCAAATCAAGTCTCCCACCTGGATCTGAAGCTCATTGACTGGAAAACTCCAAGATCCAGTCCTGAGCTTGGCTGAGTTGGGTTACCAGTTAAACTTAAGTCTTAAAAGGTCTTTTCACACAATCACAGAATGGCTTGAGTTGGAAGGGACTTTAGGCTCATCTCATTCCACCTCCTGCCATGGGCAGGGACACCTTGCACTAGACCACGTGCCTAGCCTTGGACACTTCCAGGGATGGAGCTTCCACAGCTTCTCTGGGCAACCTGTGCCAGCGCCTCACCACCCTCAAGGAAGAATTTCTTTCCACTATTTTTCCAACCTGAATGGCTCTACGATCCCTGGTGCAAGGGGTGCACACAATCACTGCAACCTGCTCCACCTCCAGCTGCCTCTGGCAGGGTGGCCTCTCCTCTCACAAACCAACAGCACCTCCAATGCAGACCGCAATGGAGCAACCGCTGCAATATTCAACTGCAGAATGCTGAAAACCCAGGTGACCAAGCACTGCTGAGCAGATGTGAGTGAACCATCAGCTGAGGGGTGAAGAACCACCACAGGGCCAGACCCTTGGCTGGGGACATCCCTACACAACTGTGGGGTGCAGCCAGCATTGATTTAGACCTGGTGAACACGGCTGGGGACCTGCAGAGCGGGGATTCAATGCCACCCCCTGAACACCAGACCAGCCTGGTTATTGGCAATGCCCGGAGTGCAGGTGGCCTGTCAGGCCAGAATCACAGAACGGGGCAGCCTGGAAGAGATCACAGTGGGTCATCGGGTCCCACCTCCCTGCCCAAGCAGGGCCATCCCAGAGCACATGGCACAGGATTGTGTCCAGACAGGTCTGGAGTATCTCCAGTGAGAGAGACTCCACACCCTCTCTGGTCTCTGTTCTGGTGCTGGGTCACTGCACAGGAAAGAAGCTCTTCATCATGTTCAGGTGGAACTTCCTGGGCATCCATTTCTGCCCACGGTCTCTTGTCCCATTGCTAGGTCCCAGGGAGCAGTGTGCCGTGTCCAGCCTCTGAGGACAGGGCTCCTCTCAGCCATCTCCTCTCAAAGCTGAACACTCCCACCTCGTGAGAGAGACACTCGAATCTCTCCAACATCTCCACAGTCTCTGCCGGACCTGCTTCAGGAGCTCTACATCTCTCCTTTCCTGAGAAGCCCAGACCTAGACACAGCATTCCAGATGTGCCTCACTAGGCCTGAGGACAAGGGTAGGATCAGCTCTGGAAGAGCTGACTGTATCTGTCCTAATGCACCCGAGGACAGCACAGCGCACACGGCATGCTCCTGGCTCGTGGACAGCTCGTGGTCCACCAGGACTGCCAGCTCTTCCCCGCAGGGCTGCTCTCCAGCAGGTCACCCCCAGCCTGCGCCGGTGCTCGGCTTACTCTTCCCCTGGTGCCCTCGCCCCCTCCCCGCTGCCCGTGCTTACCCAGGTGCAGGGTGAGGTTGACGGCGGTGGGGTGCTGCACGCCGGCCAGCATGGTGCGGCTCTGCCACCAGGTCGCGTCCGCTGGACTGTTGTAGTCGGTGAGGAAGGCGGCGCCATGGCTCAGGTGCGGCTGGGCGGCGTCGCAGAGGTGGCAGGACTGGGTGACGCCGGTGACCCCGGTCTGCACGCAGTACTCCTCGGCCGGCGTCCCGCATGTGTGCGTGGCCAGCACCGTAGCGTTGAACGCCGCGTTCACGAACTCGGGCATGCAGCGCTGCGCCCGCCCGCTCCGCTCCTCCGTGCACTCGTCCATTGCACCGCCGCACCGCGCGGGCGCCCACAGCCACAGCACCCACAGCCACAGCGCCCAGCGCTCGCCGCCGCCCCCCATGGCGGGGCTGCGGGAGCCGGCGGGGGCACGGATGGGGGTCGCTCGCTCGCCGGGTGCCACCGCTCCGCGCCGGCCGCGGGCTGAGACGGGCGAGGCCCGGCGGGGCGAGGCCAGGCGAGGCGGGGCGGGCGCGGAGCAAGCCGGGAGCGGAGTCCCGCAGCGTAGCAGGGCTGGAGCTGCCCCCGCCTCGCGGAATGTGCCGGCTTAAAGCGGCGATGGCTGTGGGCTGTGGGCCCGCTCTCCGCGGATGGGGAGGCTTCTTGCCCTCGCCCTCACGGCAGCGCGGGAATCACCGCGGGTGTGAGCACGGCGGAGCGCCGGGCCTGTCAGCGCCCCCGCACCGGCACACCCCGCGAAGCTGCGCCTTTTACACCATCACAGAATCATTCAGGTTGGAAAAGACCTCCAAGATCGTCGAGTGCAGCCTTTCACCTATCCCTGCCTTATCAACCAGACCAGAGCCTTGAATGCCACGTCCAGTCGTTCATTGGACACCTCCAGGGATGGGGACTCCAGCACCTCCCTAGGCAGCCCCTTCCACTGTCTAATTACCCTTTCTATGAAGAAATTCTTCCTAATGTTCCACCTGAATCTCCCCTGCTCATCTTAGGACTATGTCCTCTTGTCCTGTCATTTGTTTGCTGGGATAAAATGCCGACCCCCCCGGCTGTCCCCTCCTGTCAGGGAGTTGTGCAGGGCCAGAAGGTTCCCCCTGAGCCTCCTTTTCTCCAGGCTGAGCCCCCTTCCCAGCTCCCTCAGCTGCTCCTGGTGCTCCAGCCCCTTCCCCAGCACTGTTCCCTTCTTTGGACACACTCCAGCTTCTCAGTGTCCTTCCTGAATTGAGGGGCCCGTGAATGGACACAGCACTCAAGGTACTTCAGCAGTGCCGGCTTTAGGGGAGGAATCACTTCCCTGGTTCTGCTGGTCACACTGTTTCTAATTCCAGGTGCCGCTGACCTTGCCCACCTAGGCACACACTGGCTCATGTTCAGCCAGCTGTTGGCCACCACCACCAGGTCCTTTATTCATTTAAATGCTTTTCATAGGGGAAAAAAAAAATTTCTTGAGAAATGCGAGAAAATTGGTTGTGGGTTCCCAGCTAGGCTATGCCAAACCTGGATGGTTTGTGCCATCCAAGGACATGATCCTAGGCAGATCTGAGGGAACCCACCTCAGCTACTGTAATTTTTAATGAACTTTTTGGTTATATTCCTACCATAACCCAGATCTCTCTGTTGCTTAGAAGCATCAGCTCTGTCAGACCTGGCCAAAGACTGCATTATGGCTTTTAGTTATCCTCAGATCTCCCCGCAGCTTTTCAGGTTGAGGAACTGTGTAAGGATTGTGTAAAATCAAGAAGTCCTGTACAGCCAAAATGTCTCTGCCTATGGCAGGAAGTTAACTTGGTGACCCTGAAAAGGTCCCTTCCAACCCAAGCCAATCTATGAATCTATAAAACTGCTTTTACAGGAGAAAGTGCCTCCAGAAGCCTTCTCTGTAAACAGGAAACTACTCCTTGAGAAAAAATTGATAGGGGAGTCAAGGAAAGGCTTTGTAAACTTGGTTATATCCCGAGAAAGCCTGAATGCAGCCTGTGGCTGAAAGTTCTAAAAAAATACAGTCTGTTCTGGGAAAAAATGCACATTGTTGTTTTAAAGTAAACACTTGTATCCTACAGAAATCCTTGCATTAAGAGCCTGAGCAGGACTGTTCACAAGGTCTGCACAGCACACACTGGTCAGCAAGCCTAGAAATTATCCTGCAGCTGGGAGATGTTGTTTTTACGTGTGGTTGTTATTACACATCAGTGTGGTGATTCCTTTTTTTGCCTCCCTGCAGAGCATTAAGCTGGCCGTGGTGAGAATGTCTGTGCTGAGGGCTCCCCTGGCAGCCCCAGCAGCAGCAGAAGGGACACAGTGCAGTGCAGTGCAGTCGTGCTGCCTCGCTATTGTTCAGGCTGGGATGACACATCTCCAGTGGAAAGTTGGATTTCCGCTGCTTCCCCCACTTTTCCTCTTTTTCTGAAAACAAGCCATCTGTTGTGAAAGCAGTGCTGAGCTGATGGCATCAGGGCACAAGCTCTGAAAACAACATGCTGATGGAGCTCCTCAGGTGCCTGCAGCTGAGAGTGGACACAGCAGGACAGGCAAAAAGGAAGGCTCATGGAACAGCTCAATGTGAAGAAGGGAAGGATTAGGATAGAGGTGAGAAGGGGGCAGGGACTCCAAGCAGGATGAAAGGGTGTTGCCACAAATCCCTATCAGTGACACAATGAGATCATCTGTCTGTGTGTGGAAGGTTCCCATAGATAATGGAAAAAATTCAGCTTCACACAACATTCTTGGATTTAAAGATAGTCAGTGCCTAAACCAAATAATTTACTTGAGTTTTTTAACTATTCAGTTTTCAACATTTTAAAGAACCTATATATATAGTATAGGACCTAGATAGTGAGTCATCCTGTGTAGCAGGAGTGGCCTGGAAGGATGGACATCTACAGTTAACCAGCTGTAAAATGAGAGTATTTGTGGATAAGGTTCATGACTGTGATGGGCTCAGACACACATATTGACTGTAAGTTAATTGTTAGTGTAAGTTAGCTGTCAAAATCGGCATGTTCTTACTTCAGTTCTTTTTTGACATACACAGATCGGGTTAAATGATTGAGAACAAGTGGGGAGAGACTAAGAACAAAGAGAAAATTTGCAAAAGAGGAAAAAGAACATAAAAATCTGATAGGAAACAGCTTTTATAAAGGCAACTCTTACAGGAAATTCTCTCAGCTCTCAGAAGGCCAGAACTCCCAAGGCTAGCAGTCTCCCTCTTAGAATAGACCCCTTTTAGGAAAACAAACAAACAAACAAACAAACAAAAAGCCAGTGGGTTTTTTTCTTTTGACAAAAAATAAAAAAGCAATAATATTGTGTGTGCCCACAAGCAAGTTAAAATAATTAATTAGAAGCATTGTTGGCCTCTGTCTTTCTACAGCAGCTCAAAACAAGCACTAGAACACCTATGCATCCACCAAGATATTTGACCCATTTTGTGCTTAGGAGGTCCAGAATGTTTTTTGCCAGAAGCATGGGGTAGCACTCTTTAATTTTCAGTTTTCCCATGCTGATTTAGCAACACCATTTGTTCAAGGACAATATGCATGCATTTAGGAAAGGAAAATGCTAAGGAAAAACTCAGNGCAGCCTTTCACCTATCCCTGCCTTATCAACCAGACCAGAGCCTTGAATGCCACGTCCAGTCGTTCATTGGACACCTCCAGGGATGGGGACTCCAGCACCTCCCTAGGCAGCCCCTTCCACTGTCTAATTACCCTTTCTATGAAGAAATTCTTCCTAATGTTCCACCTGAATCTCCCCTGCTCATCTTAGGACTATGTCCTCTTGTCCTGTCATTTGTTTGCTGGGATAAAATGCCGACCCCCCCGGCTGTCCCCTCCTGTCAGGGAGTTGTGCAGGGCCAGAAGGTTCCCCCTGAGCCTCCTTTTCTCCAGGCTGAGCCCCCTTCCCAGCTCCCTCAGCTGCTCCTGGTGCTCCAGCCCCTTCCCCAGCACTGTTCCCTTCTTTGGACACACTCCAGCTTCTCAGTGTCCTTCCTGAATTGAGGGGCCCGTGAATGGACACAGCACTCAAGGTACCTCAGCAGTGCCGGCTTTAGGGGAGGAATCACTTCCCTGGTTCTGCTGGTCACACTGTTTCTAATTCCAGGTGCCGCTGACCTTGCCCACCTAGGCACACACTGGCTCATGTTCAGCCAGCTGTTGGCCACCACCACCAGGTCCTTTATTCATTTAAATGCTTTTCATAGGGGAAAAAAAAAATTTCTTGAGAAATGCGAGAAAATTGGTTGTGGGTTCCCAGCTAGGCTATGCCAAACCTGGATGGTTTGTGCCATCCAAGGACATGATCCTAGGCAGATCTGAGGGAACCCACCTCAGCTACTGTAATTTTTAATGAACTTTTTGGTTATATTCCTACCATAACCCAGATCTCTCTGTTGCTTAGAAGCATCAGCTCTGTCAGACCTGGCCAAAGACTGCATTATGGCTTTTAGTTATCCTCAGATCTCCCCGCAGCTTTTCAGGTTGAGGAACTGTGTAAGGATTGTGTAAAATCAAGAAGTCCTGTACAGCCAAAATGTCTCTGCCTATGGCAGGAAGTTAACTTGGTGACCCTGAAAAGGTCCCTTCCAACCCAAGCCAATCTATGAATCTATAAAACTGCTTTTACAGGAGAAAGTGCCTCCAGAAGCCTTCTCTGTAAACAGGAAACTACTCCTTGAGAAAAAATTGATAGGGGAGTCAAGGAAAGGCTTTGTAAACTTGGTTATATCCCGAGAAAGCCTGAATGCAGCCTGTGGCTGAAAGTTCTAAAAAAATACAGTCTGTTCTGGGAAAAAATGCACATTGTTGTTTTAAAGTAAACACTTGTATCCTACAGAAATCCTTGCATTAAGAGCCTGAGCAGGACTGTTCACAAGGTCTGCACAGCACACACTGGTCAGCAAGCCTAGAAATTATCCTGCAGCTGGGAGATGTTGTTTTTACGTGTGGTTGTTATTACACATCAGTGTGGTGATTCCTTTTTTTGCCTCCCTGCAGAGCATTAAGCTGGCCGTGGTGAGAATGTCTGTGCTGAGGGCTCCCCTGGCAGCCCCAGCAGCAGCAGAAGGGACACAGTGCAGTGCAGTGCAGTCGTGCTGCCTCGCTATTGTTCAGGCTGGGATGACACATCTCCAGTGGAAAGTTGGATTTCCGCTGCTTCCCCCACTTTTCCTCTTTTTCTGAAAACAAGCCATCTGTTGTGAAAGCAGTGCTGAGCTGATGGCATCAGGGCACAAGCTCTGAAAACAACATGCTGATGGAGCTCCTCAGGTGCCTGCAGCTGAGAGTGGACACAGCAGGACAGGCAAAAAGGAAGGCTCATGGAACAGCTCAATGTGAAGAAGGGAAGGATTAGGATAGAGGTGAGAAGGGGGCAGGGACTCCAAGCAGGATGAAAGGGTGTTGCCACAAATCCCTATCAGTGACACAATGAGATCATCTGTCTGTGTGTGGAAGGTTCCCATAGATAATGGAAAAAATTCAGCTTCACACAACATTCTTGGATTTAAAGATAGTCAGTGCCTAAACCAAATAATTTACTTGAGTTTTTTAACTATTCAGTTTTCAACATTTTAAAGAACCTATATATATAGTATAGGACCTAGATAGTGAGTCATCCTGTGTAGCAGGAGTGGCCTGGAAGGATGGACATCTACAGTTAACCAGCTGTAAAATGAGAGTATTTGTGGATAAGGTTCATGACTGTGATGGGCTCAGACACACATATTGACTGTAAGTTAATTGTTAGTGTAAGTTAGCTGTCAAAATCGGCATGTTCTTACTTCAGTTCTTTTTTGACATACACAGATCGGGTTAAATGATTGAGAACAAGTGGGGAGAGACTAAGAACAAAGAGAAAATTTGCAAAAGAGGAAAAAGAACATAAAAATCTGATAGGAAACAGCTTTTATAAAGGCAACTCTTACAGGAAATTCTCTCAGCTCTCAGAAGGCCAGAACTCCCAAGGCTAGCAGTCTCCCTCTTAGAATAGACCCCTTTTAGGAAAACAAACAAACAAACAAACAAACAAAAAGCCAGTGGGTTTTTTTCTTTTGACAAAAAATAAAAAAGCAATAATATTGTGTGTGCCCACAAGCAAGTTAAAATAATTAATTAGAAGCATTGTTGGCCTCTGTCTTTCTACAGCAGCTCAAAACAAGCACTAGAACACCTATGCATCCACCAAGATATTTGACCCATTTTGTGCTTAGGAGGTCCAGAATGTTTTTTGCCAGAAGCATGGGGTAGCACTCTTTAATTTTCAGTTTTCCCATGCTGATTTAGCAACACCATTTGTTCAAGGACAATATGCATGCATTTAGGAAAGGAAAATGCTAAGGAAAAACTCAGAAGTTTCAGTCTGTGATAACAGGCCTTGGTTGCTCCATGTGTGTCAGTTATTAAAACAGGTAAAAGTAATGCCCACAGAGAAAAAAAAACAACCCTGCTTTAGCTAATAAAAGTAAATAGAGAGTTTTAGGATCCTCAAATTAAAACTGTTGTACACCCCAGCATTTCATTACCAGTACATAGATGCTAGTTTACACTAAAAACTGAAGGACACAAAAGTTCCGTGCTTCCCATCAGCCTCATAGAGTTTTCAGGCAGCAGAGGAGCCACCCAAGCAAGCTTAGGAAATATCACTTGTCATAATCTGGCTGGTTTGGGCAATATAAGAAGTTTCCAGCAGCTTCCTGCCCTGCTCTCTGTCACACAGGGGGCTTCCTGCTGGGCCCACCACTTTTCTCAGCAGACACAATCAAAACAAGGGTAATCGCAGCAGACATCCACCCCCCAAACAGCTAAAAAGACTTAAAGCAAGTGAGTCAGCAGATCCACCAAAGAGTTGGTGGGGATGAGTCAAAATTCAGAAAGGCTAGGTGACAAAATTCAGTTGCTTTTACAGGTGGATGGAAGAAGAAACCCCTCTGCAGTCTCCAATAGTGCACTGGGGACTAACACAGCACAGGATTGATGTCACAGTGTATGAGATACGCAATTTTGTATTAAAATAGGGCTTAAAGCCATCCTGCTTAGGAGAAATTCTCCCACAGTCAAGGGCAGGTGTGAAAGAAATGTGAAATTGTTTGGTAAATGGCTAGAGGTATTCACAATCAGTACAAATACAGAATAAGTCAGACAACCATACTGGTTGCTAAATATTCGTATCTCATCATAATTTTACGGAAGCAGAAAGTTACTGTAATCTTATTAATAGAACTGAAAAACAGAGCTACTAGTCATGAAAGCAGAAGGTGTTTCATAAAATGGTTTATTTAGGTTTGACTTTCTTCATCACTCTTTTGCAGAATGCCCTAGATAATCTTGGACTGCAACTGTGGGTAGTTGCTGTAAAGGTGAATAAAAATATATCTCTAAATCTGTTCATATGAGGTAAGCTGCTTCTTTACAAGTTTCTGCGAACCCTGGAACAATGAAAAATGTAAGTGGATTATTTTATCTCTTTTCTCAAGTAGGTCTGGAATGTAGCCTCATTTTCTCTTCTTAATACTGGTTATGTTGGGAAAAAATGTGCAAAAATAAAACATTAAAGGCTTGTGCAGCTTTCCATCTTTCTATTGTGGATTCAAACACAGCCCGTCCTTTTAACTTTTTTCATGTATATAAACTGAATTTGTAATCTTTTATTCCTAGCAGATAAGATTTGTATATTTTATCTTTACTCCCTGCTTTTATTCTGCCATGTACCCGGAGTGGAGTTTAATCAAACACATCTTGCAGTCTACGTTAGACCGTGGCAGTAACATCAGGACCCAAGCCAACCCAAACTATACTCCCAGCCTGTCTCCAAGCTCTCCCCTCCCCTGTCCCAAATCTTTCCCAAGAAGAAAGAGACATGCATGGATAGATGCATTCAGCCTTGGAGCATCTGGTGGATCTCTTGGAGAAGAGATGTTCCTCAGCATTTCTTTTCCCTTCCCTTCTCACTCCCATTCTCAGACACCAGCACTGCATGGATGAAAGTGCATCAGGGGAATTTATTAGATTTATTTCTGTATGGTTTTAATTTATAGTATAGAGACACTAAATTCTCTGAGAATTTAGCCACCATCATCTTTGCACTACAGGGTCCACTGATGGATTCTCTGCCACCAGAAAATTCCAGCAATATTTAGGTTTCCAACATGCCAATGAAGTTTGCTTTGTAAAGAGCAGGACTCCTTTACCCTAATCCATTTGGATAATGCCCCAAGTCCTGTTCTTCACCAGCTTGCTTGGCTACACAAATCCTTCGAATGCATGAGCTGGGCCTGTTTACACTACACCAAAACATTCTCAGTGAATGTTTTCACTGTCTTCCAAGCCTGATAAAATGCATCCCAGAAAGTAATGTGTGTATTGGAGGTGGTTATGGGAATCTCACCATAAAGGGTGCATGACAACAATGAAGTTGTTTAACAACTTCCTGGCTTTTCAGCAGAATTCCCAACATTGTTTCAACAGAAAGCTGGCTAATTTCTTTTCATGAGTAACAACAGGGATGAAATTTTCATCCCAATCAGTTTTTTATAATTTATGGTCACAGCCTGTCTTTTCATGGCATCATCTGCCAATCAGTCTTGCCATGACTATAATTTCATTAGCAGTGAGTTGTCGTGTTCTATCATTTGTAAAACCCTTTCTTTCTTCATACATGACAGTCTTGAGAGCAGCCTTGGTTCAAGTGTCTCCCTCATTACAAGAGCTCACCTTTGTCAGTCTGATGTTCTTTATACCTTTAGGTTTTCATGAACTTTCCTTTGTTTTTCAACAACAAAAGAAAAAAGCAGTCTCTGAGAAAGTCCATCTTCTTTTAGATCTGTCTTGTTCCTGTAAAAAACCTGTAATGCCTTGTATACTTTATGCTCTTAGCCTAAGGTCTCTTTTAGCCATTGGACACATCCAAAGTCAGCTCAACCATCTAATAGAGAGAGGAGATGTTCAAGGTCCGTCTGGACAGGGCTCTGAACCACTTGATCTAGTGGACAATGTCCCTGCTCACTGCAGGGGGGGTTGGACTAGATGACCTTAAAATTCTTTTCCAACTCAAACCACCCTGTGCTTCTCTGACAGTAGATTGAGAAAGCCAGTTTTTTCGATGATGGACTTTGAATGAGCAGAGCTCTGTGTCTCCTGCTAAATACATAGTTTGTCTGGACAAGCAATCTGCAGTTTGGTTTGTTTTTCTGCAAGAAGAGTGAAACCTGGATGACCACCTGGAGGCTGGGAACACTAGATGTAATTTTGGGATCTGGAGATCATTGATCTGCGCCAGCTGCTTGTCTCTCCTCACATATTTCAACAACTTGTCTCTACTCCCACATGGACTTAAGGCAGAGCTGCTTCCCTGACATTTGACAGGAAGAATAGAGTGAAAGGTGAGCACCTTTAAGGACTCTGACCTACAAGGCTGCTTTTGGGACACACACCCGTGTCCTTGGCTAGCTGTCAGCATTTCCCAGTCCTAGTCTTGGTACCCCCAGCTCACTGTGTCCTCCCCTGCATCGCTCTGTGGATGGTCAGACAATTACCAGTTGAGAGGACAGAGGAGACATTCTCTGAACTCAAAGCCCCCTGCCACCAAAGACTAAATAGACAAAAGAAGCCTTTGAGGGAAAATCTGTTTGGTCTCTGTAGCCAAGAACCAAAATGGAAAAAAAAAAAAATACTTGGAATGAACAGAATCTTCTGAAAATATAGCTATTAGCTCTACAGAGTCTCTGCAAAGCTACAGAGCATACATGAACTGCAAATTTCAGAGGTTTCTAACTCAGCCATTCTTAGGTAGATGCTCGCAAGAACACTGAAAGCTTATTTTCAACATCAATACCATCCTCATGTTAAATTGCTGTTCAGATCAAACAGAGTCACTGTGAAATATGTACAGTGGCCTTGATATAAATTGCATGTGCAAAATAAAAGAAGGTCCTTAATTTACAATTAATCCTGATCCATAAGGCAGAGTGCTGCAGCCTCATTCATTGAGAGGAACTGAATTCCTGTTTCCTTCTGTACCCATAACTTTTTTAATAATAGGAGAATTTTTCCTGCTGGTTTAAGGCATACAAAATGCTGTGTAAACACTCACACGGCTACTTACAGATCATCAAAGCAAAGAGGAAAATCA